>CAKAOH010039348.1:4436-23903 GCA_916701665.1 Sebastiscus tertius | reverse complement strand
TGGTGTTTGAAGCTCTTGTTGCGACACAGTCGTGGGTGTAGAGGGAGTACAGGAGGGGGCTGAGAACACAGCCCTGTGGCGCTCCTGTGTTTAGAGTCAGTGAAGTCGAGGTGAGGTTGTCGATTCTCACCAGCTGGGGGCGTCCCGTCAGGAAGTCCAGGATCCAGTCACACAGTGGTGTGTTCAGGCCCAGATCCTTAAGCTTACTGACGAGCCTGGAGGGCACTATGGTGTTGAATGCTGAGCTGTAATCCACGAACAGCATCCTCACATAGGTGTCCCTTCCTTCCAGGTGGGAGAGGGCGGTGTGTAGGACGTGGGCAATGGCGTCCTCTGTGCCTCTGTTTGGGCGGTATGCAAATTGTAGAGGGTCGAGTGTGGGGGGAAGCATGGGGCAGATGAGGGATTTAACCAGCTTCTCAAAACACTTGCTGATTATGGGGGTGAGGGCTACGGGGCGCCAGTCGTTTAAGCTGGTTACTTTTGAATGTACATACTTGACTTTGGATTCTTTTTTGTTCTTTTTTTGCATTGTTATTATCTACTTGATCATATTTCATTATTATAATAAAACTACTCCATTTGGAGTCAAAATTATACAATTTAGTAGTTTTGTATTGATTTTATACTGTGCACAATAGTAGAATGTGATGATGCACAATGGTAGAATGTGATGATGCACAATGGTAGAATGTGATGATGCACAGGGTAAATGTCATGGCCAAAGGCTTCACTGTGTGCACAGAGCCTCCTGTATGGGATATCAGGAGTATTTTAGAGCCAGATTCCCTTTCAAGAGGTAGAAAACCCATTTGGCACACTTTGGGTATCCAAGTGTGCCAAATGGAGAGTCCTCCTGGTCCTATCCTGACTAAAACCTTTGTAGAATCTATGTGCTCTGTGTTATTTATATCTGCTTTGGCAGAGTTGTAGTCAAGGAGTTATAATGGAGTATACTTATTTCCTTAAGTATACTACATAAAATAAACTTGAAGTATACTGCTTTTTCATAAGGGATCCTCTATTATTATTATTTAGTAAAGCAGAAGCTCTAGGAATCATTTGGCTTCCATACATCCTTTTGCAGGAATGTATGGCAGTATGAACCCATTTGTACCTCACATTATCCACCTGTTTAGCCTGATATACAGCTCATCTTCACACCAATTCACACCATTTGTCATATGTGGTAGCCTCAAACGCACTAAAGCATTATTTAATCATAAATATATACTGAATTTCAGTGAATATCCCACATTTTCCGGTGTATGGAGTCGCTGCATACAGTACACACACATATAAAATACCGAAATCTATGGCAATGCCTGAGGTAGACGAGGAGGGGCAGAGCACACAGAGCTAACAGCAAAAACAAGTCGTGTCACCTCTCTTAGGTTGTGTTATAGCATCTGAAATTGTTCTTCACTGTAAGTAGTAAGACCACCAACAGTCTGTACTTCATCTTCCTCTGGTGGTAACGGAGAAAAGGTCAGTGAACCTATAGCATACCTTTAAATGTTAAATGAACCCACATACAGTATGGTGCTGACCTGACCACCACTATGCTGCCTTCAGGGACTGTTTGAAATATCATAAGTCGGGTTCGACCACAACAAACTTTTCCTTTATGTGTACAAAATAATCCCTAAAAAATACTTTGTATAACATGAAATAATTACATTAAATATTGTGATTAATATTGTCCTTTGTATATTATGATGTTCTTATTTATGATCATCTTATGTGTGTAAATTGTCTTTGAGTTTCAGAAAAAGCACTGTATGATTAAAATGTATAATTATTATTATTATTATTATTATTATTATTATTATTATTCATGTTGTTGTTGTTGTTGTGATTATTATTATTATTGTTATTATTATTATTATTATTATTATTATCATTGTTATTATAAATAATTACACTAAATATTGTGTATTTGTTATGTTATTATTCCTTATGGCCAATTATTGCCATGACTATACACTGCCCTCTCACGGTGACCACGAGTAACTACACCAATGTGTAAATTGAACGTTTTAATTTTTTTAAATGATTTACCGGAAGTCTGAGTATGCCTGCATTGACGCCATCTTCACTAATTTAATGTTGCAGTTCCTCGCTGTCACCACTAGGAGGCAGCAAACACGTGATTTTAAATCCACGGATCAACATCTCCCAGCATCAACACAGAGGGAGACTCAGGAACTGCTAAGGGTTAATGTATATAGGCATTATTAAAAAAATATAAATATTATTCAGGTTAACCAACTTGACCTGTGTATTTAAAATCATGAGTTTTAATGTCCTCCAGTGGTCACAGGTAGAAACTGCATCATAGAGTTTGTTAAGCTAGCGCCATTGCAGACATTAGTAGGAATAATACAGTTATTAATATTGATTATATTCTTTAGAGGTATCAATAAAACATTTATATATTCTTGATAGTGTCTTTCTAACAATATGAAGCCCTGCATCATGTAATGTGCTCAGAAAGTGTACATTTCCCAGAAGAGTCAGCATGTTAGCATGACTGCATTGATGCTAACTTGGTGAATTTAATAGAGCAGTTCTTCACAGTGACCACTAGAGAGCAGGGAACATACTGATTCTAAATACATGTCATCTCTTTGCTTTAAACAACCAACGAGCATTTTGTTTTGCCTTACAACTTAGATTTATACTTTGTTATAAAACAATGTAATATATATATATGGGTTCTCCCCCTGGGAAATTTGAAGGTATTTGACTCAAAACTATGCAATTTTATATCATTTTGGACCATTATTATTACTATAGATGATGCCCAAAAAGCTTAAAGACAGAACTTGCAGTAGTTAAATAACTATTTTTTTATTTACAAATATCACAGCCTTCAATCCACCCTGCGGAGTTTCATATGAGACAGTATACAAATATTCAAATGATAAAGATAGTATTAATATAATATATAATATTATTGATTTTATTTATATATATATACATATATACTGTATATACATTAAAATTATATATAATGTATTAATAAATTAATATATAATATAGTTTATTTGTTTATTTGTTTATTTGTTTGTTTATTTATTTATATTTCCATTGCAGTAATGTTCTTTATTTTTTTATTTTTTTATTTTTTTATTTAACCTTTATTTAACAAGGTAGTACTCATTGAGATTAAGAATGTCTTTTGCAAGAGAGACCTGGCCCAGACAGCAGCATTTAAACATACATTAAAGTTTCAGACACCAAAACATAAAACAAATGCAAAATAAATAGGTAGCATAATATCATACAAAACACATTCAAATCAAGTGTTTGAGGCCAACATTAAAGTAGCAATTTTCAGAAACACAGACAGCTCCCGATTGACTCTGCTTCTAGGTCTTTCATTCATGTTTTAAATTCATCAAAAGTAATCAGATTTCCCAGTTTCAACTTAGCTTGCAGTGTATTCCAGGAAAAAGGAGCGGAATAGCTAAAGGCCATTTTACTTGGTTCTTTGCGGACCTTAAGTACAGATAATAAATACAGGTCAGACGAGCGTAGGCTATAGCTGCTAGTGTAGCGCGATAGGAGGGGAGTATACCAAGAATGGACTTATAAATAAATGTGAGCCAATGTTTGTGTCTCCGCATAGACAAAGAGGGCCAGTTAGCCTTGGTGTACAGGGTACAGTGATGTGTGAGCACTTTACAGCCTGTCACAAACCTCAGTGCACTATGATAGACAGTATCTAACATTCGTAAACACTGGGCAGATGCATTCATATAAAGCAGATCCTATAATCTAGCAAAAGTAAAAATGTAGAAGTAACCAATCTCATCCTAGCTTCAATAGATAAACAGCCCTTGTTCCGATAATAAAATCGTAGTTTTAGTTTTAGCTTCTTCACAAGAGTTTCACCATGAGGTTTAAAAGAGAGCTGGCTGTCAATTAAAATACTCAAATAAGCAACAACATAAGCTTAGTTTTTTCTGCATTCAAAAGTAGCCTAAGATTATGTAATTGTGACTGAATAATGTTAAAAGCAGACTTTAAATATGCATAAGCTTGGCTGAGAGTGGTGGCACAACAGTAAATGACAGTGTCATCAGCATAGAAGTGGAAATTAGAATTTGGAACATTTTGACCCAGGTTATTGATATAAATAGTGAATAACATTGGACCAAGGGACTGAACCCTGGGGCACACCTCTGGACACATTCATTTCTGTAGAGCTGGCACCATCGACCCTGACACACTGAGCTCTCTCAGCAAGGTAATTAACAAACAATCCAACAGCCTGTTCAGACAATCCTCTATCAAAAAGCCTTTGTTTCAGTATAGAATGGTCCATGGTATCAAAGGCTTTTGATAGATCAATAAAAAGAGCTGCACAGAATTGTTTGCAGTCCAAGGCTTCGATAAAATCATTCACTATTTTCATTGCTGCAGTAACAGTACTGTGCTGCTTTCTGAGGCCAGATTGGAACTTAGATAAAATAGCATTTGAAGACAGATACTCCTTAAGTTGATCACCAACCAGCTTCTCCAGAACCTTAGCCAGAACAGGCAACTTAGAGATGGGCCTATAGTTATTTAAAAGAGTTTGATCAAACACTCTCAGTAAAACAATAGCCCTTTGGCTTGGGTTTACGTGTTTACCTGCATCTGATTTTTTGTTCATTTGTTAGTTTTGTAATAATTTTGTAAAACATTTTCTTGAGCATGGAATTGTAACTATGTGTCATAGGGTCACGTTTAATAATTTTGTTCACAAATGAGGAATTTGATTTTTTTTTTCACAAATATAATACAAAAATGCATCATAAATAAATAAAAAATAATAATATATATATTAAATATAAATATATCTATTATATATATTAAATGAGATAAATAGATAAAAGCAAATAGTCCATGGCAAACAAACAGTGTGTGGTTGTTGATATAGACCTATAAAAAGATAAGTTTACAGATCAACTTTTAGAGATATTATTATTATTTTTATAATTATTTATTTATTTATTTATTTATTAGTAAAATTGTTTGTCTTTAGATTTGAGGAAACAAGATATCACGTTACGGAAACACAAAATCATTACACATATTAACACCAATAAATCCAGCGGAACTTGAACACACCATAAATCATATTTCCGGCTTTCGGCTTCCGCCCGAGGCCTATAGAAAGGAGGCTAGATCACGCGTCATATCTCCGGGGTATAGCATATGCGCAGTAAAATCTGGTCTGCACTCGCCGAAGTTGAGCCAATCGCAACGCACGACCGCAGGGTCTGTTACACTGCGCATGTGTTATTCCCCACAACCCGAGACCCATGTCCGCCCATGTCCGCCCATGTCCTAGCCTCCTTTCCATAGGCCTTGCATCCGCCCTGGTGGAAGGGGAAGTTTACGGGAAGCACCTGAACGTTGCACAACATTAGCAGCACTCCAGCGGCTGAGAGGAGACGAGGAGAGGTAATATTAGTATACCTATCGCTGTATCTGTTAGCATCTGTTATTAGTATCTGTCACTGTCTACAACTGCGATCTACTGACGATCAGTAATGAAACATCAGCAGAGAAACACGAACAGACTTTAGAGTGACTCTTGTTATAGTGAAAGCTGTGACTGTGAGCCTGCCGACAGCTAGCTCGGCTAACTGTGCTAATTGTGCTAACCGGCAGCTGTCAAAACAAACGATCTCCTTTAGCTAGCTGTTAAATCTCTGCTGAACAGTTCGCGGCCGGTGTTGTTGAAGCAGGGCAGCTGTAGGACTGTAGGAGTTTCTCTGAGTCAGTATCCATGTAGCCTGTGAACAGTGTTGTATTTCTATTCCTGTTCAACTCAGTTCAAACAGGCCTTGTTGTTATGGGGGGGATCGAGCTAACTCAGCTAACTCAGGCTACTGTAGCTTCACTGGAGGCACTGGAGGAAGCTTCTCAACGTTGAGTTGCTTCTAAACGCAGTCAACAAGTAGTAATCTCATCCTTTAATAACTTTAATGATGAACAAACTAACTGCCAGCCTGTGATCAAGAGCTTTTATAAGTTCTTGCCACTGTTGTCTATGCGGAAGTGAGTGAAAAGCAGTGAACAAATCAGTGAAATCAGATGGAAATCGCATCAAAAACTTTAATTTCAATAGATTGAAGCTCTCTGTGGTTGGCTGATGGACTATTCACTTTCTAATGTGAGGTCTAATTATCAATATGCAGCAACATTAAAGCGATGTCGGTAGTTATTTCGTTTCCTACAGGCAGTACCTCACAGAAAATTGATAAATTCACATTTTAAACTATTGATTTCTACTTGATTCCATCATTATATAAAAACTAAAAGGACCTAACGTTTGCTTACATTTCACATTGTGAAGATTTACTTTCTGTATTCTTAATCAACGCTTTGATGGAGAATTAGTTAAAGCTGAAGTTGATCAACAGAAATGAATCAGCATTATTTTAATATTCGCTTAATGTCCAACATCATCTGGTTACAGCTTCTCAAACATATGAATTAGCTGTTTTTCTCTGTTTTTCTATTATTGTAAACTAAATATGTTTGCTGTTTACATAGATGGTCTTTTTCCATGAGGGAAATTAGTTTTCACAGCCTGCACATGTTGACGTCTCACAGGAGAAATATACACAATATATTCGGGCTGTAACTAACGAGCATCATCATTATTACCATTCATTTTGCAGAAATGTAATTCAAATATCTTCTTTTATCAGACCAACAGTATGGTATCAAGTCTTGGGCTGCAACTAACAATTATTTTCATTGTCAATTAAACTGTTGATTATTTTCTTGATTAATCGATTAGTTGTTTGAGCTATAAAATGTCAGAAAATATAGTGAAAAGTGTTGGATGATGTCCTCAAATATCTTGTTTTGTCCACAACTCAAATATATTCAGTTTACTGTCACAGAGGAGGGAAGAAACCAGAAAATATTCACATTTAAGAAGCTGGAATCAGAGAATTTAAACTCTTTTTTTTTACTAAAAAACGATTTATCGATTATCAAAATAGTTGGTGATTAATTTAATAGTTGACAATTAATCGATTGATTGTTGCAGTTCTAATCAAGTCCTAGATTTCAGAAGCAGGAACCAGAGAATATTTGTAGGCTTTATACTTGACAAAAATCACTGGAACGATTAATTCATTATCAAAATAGTTGCAGATTAATTGTTAATTCTGTTGATCGATTAATCGTTTCAGCTCTACGTTGCATACGGTTGACATGTGGTCATAAAAATATCTAGACATTCATGTCCTTACAATATGCATATATACCAACAAATTCAGTTCTGTTCAGTTTTATTCAACTAAAATAACTTTATTTATCCTCAGTAGGTCAAATAAAATGTATTGGTCTGTAGAATATGATGTGTAGGCCAGGACATCTCTGCAGCACGATAATATTTAATTGAAAATGGTATTTTGGCACACATTTCCCCCTTTCACCACCACCAAATATTGCAGTAGGCCATGTTGCAATTGTGATACAATTTCGATTAATTGTGCAGCCCTAGAAAAAAGCAGCAAATCCTCTGCTTTGAGAAGCTGAAAAGGGGCAAATATTTTACATTTTTCCTTGTTCAATTACTTAGAAGGATGATCATATTTGTTGTCTTTTGACAAATCAATTCATCAACAAATTCTTTCACCAGTAAGCCTTTGGTAACTTGTGAGTCAATGAGTGCTTCTGTTAAAGATGAAACATCATAGAGTAAATAAAAACTAAATAAAACCAGTAATGAGAGTAATCAGTTTGATGCAGGTAACGGTATATAGAAGAAACAATAGTGCATTTAAACGACTTGTTTGCCACTAATTGCTGCGTTTTCCAGAGTTTTCTGCATGCGTTTGTGAAATATCTCTGAGGAATGAATTGTGCAGCCATAACTGGTGTCATCGTCCCTGCAGATGACCCGTTAACTTGTCCCTGACTCATCAGAGTTCAGCTGCCAAAAAGCCCAAACAAAGAGCCAGTGATGGAGAGGCAGCCCCATAGCCCTTTACCATTGTCCCCCTTAATGAAGCGCCAGCCTGGGTATGTGAGCTGCTCGGCGTCTGGGTGGTCACAGGATCTCCAGCCAGTGTGTAGTTAACACTGCGTTACACAGTTAGAACTGTTTTTGTCTCACACTAACGGAAGCTCATGGCATCTACCTGCCACCTGATACATCCAGGCTGAAGGCTGCAGGTTGTTCACATGCAGCTGAAAACACACGAGACGAGAACAAAAGGGGCAGGGATTTCTCTCTTTGCCTACAGTCATGAAGTTATTCTCAAAGTTAGTGTGGCACATAAACCCTTTTACTAACCAGCTTTGTGTTTAGGTTGTCAGATCATCAAAGTGTCTGGCAGTAATAATCCCCTCCTGTTTCTATCTGGTTTAGTGTGTTAATCTTTTGTTTGGTGAATAAGATGACAGACACTTAGAGATTACTCCATCACGTTTCTTCGGCCGATCATCGATGAGAAATATCGGCCGATACCGATCGTTTTTTTCATGCCGGTGGAAGCCGTGGCTGGAGGCAATATGTTTTCAGGTTGTCCGTACGTACATACTCAAACTCACAAACGTCCACTTGGACTCAAGGATGAACTGATTCGATTTTTTGTGGTCAAAGGCCAAAGGTCACCGTGACCTCGCAAAACACATTTTTAGCCATAACTCAAGAATTCATATGCTAATTATGACAATTTTGTCTAAAATGATAAAATAATGAAGTGATGACATTTAGCACCAAATCTGTGTAACAAATGGTATCAACCCAAAAACTGCTGCAACAACTGATGAGACATAATAGAGCATGGGGATGGACATCATATACTTCTATTATAATGTTCTAAGTCCTTATACACTTTGACTATCTATTTGAATTAAGGAATTCATTCATTCATGTTTATTTATGACTAGAAGAACTTGACACAGTGCTGAGCTTCATCTCAAATTAATCTTCAGGTTCCCAGCTTTCAGATGATGTACACCACTTCTATGTGACTAGGGATGTCACGATAACAGAAATCTAGTAGTCGATACCAATACCAGTGAATTTACACGGTTTTCGATACCAATTCGATACAATGGTAAAAAAAAACAAAAAATCCCATGTAATTCAACCTGCACTCCTTACGTTACAAAAACAGAGGCATGTAGCCTTTAAGTAATAAATAAAAAGAATCGTCTATTAATATTGCAAAACAGAACAGTGTTATGTAGCCTACAAGTATTTAAAACCAACAATACTGTCTGGATGTCTGTCTTTGAGCTGCTTTGCTAAATTGGAAGTATTTCCTTCTTTGGAAAGAAAAGTATGACGGCACGGTTACTGCTCCACATACTGTTTTTTGTTAATCTATTACTACTCCTTGTAAATCTGCCTCGAACGCAAAGTACTTCCATACCTGCCTCTTGCTATTTGTTTTCTCAACGAGTTGAGGCGGAGGTAGCGCTGCAGCAGCTGCCATCTTTCACGGCTCGTGTTGTTGTTTTTTTCCGTGCTGTTATTGCGTTCTTCTTCTTCCTTCATTTCACAGCAGATGAGAACACTTGTAAGCGTATACTGACCCCATTAGATCTGAAAGAATCGCATCTCCAGTACCTCCGCTCCGGTACCAAATGACCATTACAGGCATCGTTCGGTACCGAAGAAAACGAGTACCGTCACATTTTTAGAATTTTGGTACCGAGTTGGTACCGAAGTACCGGTTCTCATGACATCCCTAGATGTGACATCTACTGTTGACCTGCTATCTCCCCCTAAAGACCCTCTGTACTCCCCTAAAAAAGACAAAAACCGGTCTGTGCAAAAGAGGTGGGAGTGGAAAAGTTTAAGGTGTATAGAATATATTCACAACTCTGAAAGGAAACTGTCTCTTCTCTCACTTCATTATAGCTTTACGGGGATAACGTTTCAAAGTCTTTCCAGTGAACTTATGAATAAGAGTTTGTAATAATACGACTGTCTCTGTCCCCCACCTGTTGCTTCTCTCCTTCGTCTCCTGTCTTCCTCCTCCTCCTTCTCCTCCTCCTCGTTCTCAGATGCAGACTATAAAGTGTGTGGTGGTGGGTGACGGTGCGGTGGGAAAGACTTGTCTTCTCATCTCTTACACCACCAACAAGTTTCCCTCTGAATACGTCCCCACGGTGAGTAACTTTTAAAACCAACTGACACTGAAAGTGACACGCTGTAAACATACAGTAGTGAGGTTTTCCGCTGCCTCTGTAGCTCCTTCCTGTCACACAGGAAGTGTTTACAGTGTATCTGAATTAAACAGACATAAAACGGACTGTTGTTTACATGAGCAGTGATCTGTCACCAAAACTAAAAAGGACTTTAGTAAATCAAAGGAGAAAAACTATTATATGAAACTAGAAAACCCAAGGAGGCTAGATAATGCTCCAAACTTAAGTTCATTTTGGTGAGGAAAAACTGCCATGTCCATTTTCAAAGGGGTCCCCTTGACCTCTGACCTCCAGATATGTGAATGTAAATAGGTTCTCTGGGTACCCACGAGTCTCCCCTTTACAGACATGCCCACTTTATGATAATCACATGCAGTTTGGGGCAAGTCATAGTCAAGTCAGCACACTGACACACTGACAGCTGTTTACAATAATAAATATATACATACATTTGCATAAAGCAGTATATTTGTCCACTCCCATGTTGATAAGAGGATTAAATACTTCTCCTTTTAAGTTACATTTTGAACAGATACAAAATGTGTGATTAATCCTGATTAATCGTACGATTAAATATTTGAATCAATTGACAGCCCTAATTGAAACTAAAACAATTTCCCAAACTATTCCTTTAATGTTACATTATCAGAGAATGGACTTGGTGGGAATCAAACCCCTACCCTGCCGTTTTCGTACACTGGTGATGTAGAAACCTCAAGTATCGGGTGCTTGCTGTTTGGGTGGATTCCTAGGATTGCAACCCTCTGTGCATGTTTGTGTGTTTAGATACAGAATGGAAGTGTGTGGTTGCTTATTTTCATGTAGCTGCAAGTTAAAATACTTGAGATTCTCTAGGGTCCGTCTACATTTCCTGTTAGATGCTTTTTTACTTTAGTTGTCGAGTCCTGCTGAAGCAGCACGATGAGGAAGCAGCCTCACAGGCTCTGCAGATATAAAATGTGGTCCAGACTGTCGCCTCAGCTCCACTGATCCTGCAAACTCTGACGTTTTGGTCTGACTCTGTAGAAAACAGCTGACTGACTGTTGACAGGCAGGACTGTCCTGCTGGAAATATCTTAAACATCTCTAATTGATGGGCCGCTCCACTGACTGCTGACTGGAGTTCTCTACTGTTTTCTATCGGTAGCCCATCTCTGTCTCTCTCTCTCTCTCTCTCTCTCTCTCTCTGTCAGTCGTCAGCACAGTTTGATCAGAGGATTGCAGAACCAACAGTGCTGACTCAACTTTATCTTCCTCTTCCTGTCTGACTGTCTGACCCCCCCTCCCCTGCCATCATTTAACCATTTGATTTGAATATGTCAGTACTGTCCCAACACCCACAGTATGGGTTTCTTTTTCATTGTGTACACATAGTTGGATACATATTAGACCACCTACTGTAAGGGGGGGGGACTATGATATCACACTTAGTCATTTTATCATAATATCCATAGTCATATATTTAGCATAGTAAATAATACCTGACAAATCAAAGTACTTAATCACAGTTATGCAAAAATCCTAATACAACCAGAGATATTAAAGGGAGGGCCAACTTAGTAAAAATAGTATGGCAATATCTCTGATGGTCAACAGATTTCTATCATCCCGGTATATCATGATGTGGTAATATTCTGAGAATAAAATTGTGGTATTTTGAGAATAATGTGGTTGTGTTTTGAGAATAAAATCGCAGTGATTTGAGAATAAAGTTGTAATATTTTAAGAATAAAGTCAGTATTTTAAGAAGAAAGTGGTAGTGTTTTAAGAATAAATTCATAGTATTTTAAGAATAAAGTGGTAGTATTTAAAGAATAAAGTGGTAGTATTTAAAGAATAAAGTGGTAGTATTTAAAGAATAAAGTGGTAGTATTTAAAGAATCAAGTGGTAGTATTTAAAGAATAAAGTGGTAGTGTTTTTAGGATAAAGTCGTAATATTTTGAGAATAAAGTTCTACATTCTTTGAAAATAAAGGAATATTTTGAGAATAAAATTGTAATATTTCTGAGATAGAAATTGTAATATGAGTTGCTTCAATAAACTTATGTATGTAATGTTATTATTGTGATTTCTATCACAATTCAATCATGACATTTTGTTCTCTAAATATAAAAAACCCTTTTATTCTCTAAATACCATGAATTAATTCTCCTGATATCAAGACTGTTTTCCTGTAATATTCCAACTTCTTTTCTAATTCAGGCTATATTCACATTACATCCCACCTTTTGACTTTATTTGCAGTGGTCCTAATATTCCATCGTAGTAAGTAACAACGGTGAAATTCATCCATATAATAATAATAATAATAATAATAATGATTACATACCTCCCACTCATCCAGGCTGTTTAACGGTTTGGTCAGTCAGAAACAGTTATGTAATTTTTATTGCTTATTGTCCCATTGTTTTCTGACCCTTATTGTTTTTATTGCATTCTGTTCCTGCCAGTATTAATATCCTATTGTTAGTAATGGCACTGTTACTCCATGCCAAACACTAGTTTTATCTCAAACCTTTGGAACCAATAATCCCAATTGATGACTTGATTTCATTATCATGGAGCCATCATGTGCCAAGTTAGACATGGAATTAATAAAACTTACACTTTCAGTTATAATATTGGTATTCTAAGCTTACTGTATGTTTTTTACACATCCACCTGCAACGACTACTTGTTTGGTCTTCTCTTCACTTTCAGTACGAGATCCATCTCAGCAAACATGTACAAACTTTCTGTTCCGTCTTCACTTCATTGTGTTTGTGTTGAGCTTTTTCACGTCGGTGCTGCATCTCGTTGAGCTGCTTCCTGTCAGTCAGCTGACAACCACCGCCACAATAAGAAAGATCAGGAGAGAGGAAGTCTCCACCAGGAAATAATCCCTCAGAAACATGTACACTTATCAGACCGTCACATTTTATCTGGAGTGTCTTTGTTAGGGAGTTCAGTTCATGCTGAGTTTAAGCATGTGTTAAAGGGACTGTTTGTAAGAATCAGAATTTCTTGTTAACAGCGACACCTGTGGCCGTTAATTCAACGAAAGTCAGTGTCCTGTTGCTCGTGCTTGTGCTCGCTCTACATAGACATGAAGGAGCATCGCTCAAAACAGTAAGGAGACACACGTCAGCTAAAAGCACAATATCACTCTATATTTCAGCTGCTTGGCAGTGATGTTAGCTGACCAGACCAAGGTCTCTCCATGAATCAATGCTGATCCTAGTGTTGGCTTTTCCTGCCTCAGCCTCCCGACTGCGGCCGGAGGGAACAGGGGAGACACCGGAGTTTTGGTGGGAGACGATAACGGTTCTCTCTGAGGAGCCCCGTCACGTCACTTCACCGTGTGTGTGTGTACAGCACTCTGCTATAGAGGACGGCACCTATGACTTTGCTGCTGGTGGGATCAAGCAGTAAATAAATAAATAAATGAATCTCTCGCTGGCTGCATAGTCCCGCTCTGAGCTGGTGTCTGTATCAGCAGAACTCCCTTAAAAAAACAAGGAAATAACACAGTGGCTCTGATTACTGAATAAATGTAGCGCTAAAATTAGGTTAACCATCTTTTCTGAATCCGTCCAAGCATCTCATGTAATTCGGCAAACACGTAATCCACCAAAGAGCACGTGTCTAAGTATTATTTTACCGTGTGTCTCTGTAACGTGAAATGGACGAAGAGGAAAAGCAGTCCAGTTCGGTTACTGTGGTGTCTTCATGATTTTAGCAGCTTTTCTCATCAACTTGTCACAGAACTTCATCTGGATTTATTATTGTTTTGGTAGCCTCTCACCATGCTGCAGTACCAATCTCTGCCTGAACTGTTACTAATGCGTCAGCGGGGGCGCTGTTTTAAAAACAAAACAAAAAAAGCCTCATTAAACGCTGTTTAATATATGACATCAGAATCAGAAATGCTTTTATGCTTATAATGCTTATTTATTATTCCCAGTGGGAAATTACAATTGTTCCATTTTAGAATAAAAATATATATAAACATAGATAAGTTATAAGAAAAATAGAAATAAGAATACAGATGAAATGTGAATGTGTGCATTATCAAAAATAAATGCAAATATAAAATGAACTGTCAATGAAATCACATAAAACTTAAGTATAGGGGACATCAGATTACTGCATACCATTTAATTTTTTTAATGAATACATTTTTACATTTAAATATTTTTAATAAAAAACTAATTTGAAGTTCCATGTTCTGTCGTTTATTATTCCATAAATTTTCCTGATGTTTTCGTTTTTTGCCGTGGTATCGTTTCAGTATCGGTATCGAGATATTTAGGCAGGGTATCGTATTGATATCAGAATTTTGGTATTTTGACAACACTAGAGCAAGATGTAAATCAGTTAAAGTTCTTGTAAAGCTAAATAACACAAGCACTAACTGGCCACTTCTCCATGTAGCTGCAGTTCTTTTCCACAGTACCAGTGTGTTGTTATCAGACTGTTTCTAGCAGCTTCTGCAGTCTGAGCTCTGTCCCAACACATTATCATCACAAACCTGGATATGCTTGGCGTGTGAACAATGAGCGTGTGTGTGTGTACTTTGTATTTAATTGACATATGTTGGTCTGTGTGTGTCTCCGTGGCTCATGCCTCAACGTATCACTCAGCGTTTCTGTCTGAACTTGAACTGACTAGTACTTCACCTCTCTGTGTGTTACACCCTGAACTGTCTTGTCAATCTGTCTGATTGGTTGAGGTTGCCTCTCAGTTCTGGAAAAACAAAACAAGTAACATTCGATTAAGTAAATTGACTTTTTCCTGAACAACTAGAAGAAGAAACAGTTCTCTGTCAGCAGCCTCCCCCCTGTAGTTATTAGGGTGGCCTGTGGTCAACTGAAACAGTAAAACCAACATACCCAGTCTAACACAAACTACTGAAAAGTGAAAGTATCACCATGAAAAATAACTGGAACTAAACTGCTTTGTCATTTTGTCTATTTAAAGAGCGTTGTGGCGCCAGTACCTTTTGTTCCTTTTGTCTGAGTTTTTGTTCTAAAACAGGAAATAGGCCAGAAAGAGTCTGAGAGTTTTGAAAGAAAAAGAAAATTTATGTTTCATTTGTACTGATCAATAATATTACTGTTCACTGCACTTTACACTATTTAAACCTATCAGTAGTGTCTGTGTAGATAAATTAACTCCAATAGGAGACTTCTACTACTATTACTAGAAGTCGTAGTTCAAATAAAATTGTAGGAATTTTGTAAAAAGTGAGATTTTCATGTCTTTTATATTATAAAACAGGTTTAAGTGCTTTATAAATACTGTTAAACTATCAAAACGCTCAATATACGGAGAAATACACACAGCCCGTATTCAGAAATTGTGCGTTTGAAACAAATAGTTTTTTGTCCATTTGTGATGTCACAAATATACAATATTTAGACAATTAAACAGTTTTAAACATAAACATTCTAAATGTGTCCTAGTTCATTTCCTGTTGCAGTGTATGTAAATAACATCAGTTGACAGGAAGTAAACATGGACCCAAACTGTTGCCTAGCAACGTAATTCTGTTGAAATGTGCTAAAACGGAGTGTTTCAGACAGAGGGTAAATACAGGTATATTCAGGCAGACAGTATGAAGACAATACAGGTTTTTTTGAACATTAAAGCATGTAAACATGTTCTAGTAGAAACACAAAATACAAGTATGAACCTGAAAATGAGCACGATATGGGACCTTTAAGATAAATATTAAGTACTTTACAGTACTGTATATTATGGGCTGGTCAAAATGTATTTATACATTTTTTATAATAATATATACACACCTATTTTTTTCCACTACTTGTGTACAAAACAGTCCTGTCTATTCCTCACCTTTATTTGTCCAGCTTTGTTGTCCTTGTCCCTCGATGTTTTTTCTATTTCTGTGTAAGTACGTTTAGAGAGATGCATAAAAGCCGGAGTCAAATTCCTTGTATGTATTTATGTACTTTATTTGTACTGTACTGTACAAATAAAACTGATTGTGATTCTGATATAGAGGAGATCATCATTTGAAAACTTGTTTAAAAGAGCATAAGGACGAACAAGAAATCGGCTAACATGAATAAAATGTCTGAATGAATGAAGTGAAACAAAATCTCAGGTTACTCTTTTTTAACTAACTTGAACTCTGATTTTTGCTCATTTACTCACAAATATTTCATGTTAAAACATTGTATTTGTTATTTTAAACATTTTCAGGAGCTTCAACAGAGTCACAGTCATATTTGTACAAAAGAGACGGTTAAAATAAACCTCAATATACATTTAAGGCCTGCTGTATTAAAATGTAACATGAAATACATTTCCTGAAAGTTAGTCCTTTAAACTTGGATTTAAAAAACAAAAAGGTATACACAAGATGAGATGTTGTTTAAAGTCATTCGAAATGTCATTTGAATACCAAACTTTTTGTCAACAGTAGTTCTTTATTCTGAGAAATATAAACATTTATTTTTTTTTAAATGTTGCACAAGAGAACTTAAATCAAATTGTCTAACATGGTTTAAATTGTCTTTTAAATCAGGGAATATCTGTCTGAACAGACATTTGTACATTTTGACAACTGATTTAGTTTTAGTTGTAGCCTTTTCATGAAAAATGCATATTAGTTTTAGTCACATTTGAGTCCCTTTTGATTATTGTTTAGTCAACAAAAATAAAGCATTTTAATTTAGTTTTTGTCATACTGTTTTATATTTTTATGCACGCTGATGCTACAGCTGTTGCCATCTTTGTTGTGTACAGTTTACATAGTTTCAGGTTTTGTTTTCTTGTATTGTGAGTTTAGCAGGAAGTGTTTACCTGCCTAAACACAGCTGTTTGTTGGCCATAGTTTTTGATTTTAATGTTACTTTTGATTTAGTTTTTTTTTTATCTTGTTTGTGTTCTGGAAAAGTTGTCAATATTTTTTGCCATCAATGAAATAAACACAGATTTGATGCTTTGAATACTTGACGGTTTGATACCCGGTGTCACGGACACTTTTCAGTCAGTACTGAAATAATATTGAGGTTGGATGCAGCCCTAGATGTAGTGTGGGAGTGTAACAAGCGTTTCCAGTCGCCTGCTGTGAGCCTGCCTGTTTAAATAGTCTAAACAGATGCGGGAGTAAACCCAGCTGGACTCCCTGTTCGTAATACTCAATGTAGCTTCCTCTCCTCCAGGCTACATCCTCAATCCTTATCTGGAACCTGTCTGCGCATACGGAACTTCATTAAAACCAAACAGTGTCTGCAGGCTACGGCAGGTCGGTGACGTGTTGAAGCCGTGCTGCGTATTCAAGCAGGCACAGCGGCTATAAAACCAGCTCACTTCCACTCTCACAGAGCTGCTGCGTGTTGAGGCCGTTCTGCTTGTTCTGGTACACGGCAGCAGCCTGAAGGTACGAGAGTGATGAAACAGGAGGGAGTGTCTGTTCACCTGAACACTCCCTTTACTGAGAGCATTCAGCTTCTTTCCATCAGTTTTACAGTTTCTCTATACATTCAGTAATGAGGATAAGGATGTCTACATGCACTTAATGCCTTTGATTCCTTTAAGGCCCAGAAAACCTATTCTGTAGCCTCTTACCATAAGTGACGGGGTCATAGGTGAAAACAGGCAGGTTATTTCATGATTTGTGGTTTTGATGTAGACGGAGCCCCTCTGTTGGAAAAAGGTTATACATCAGACCGGTAGGCTCTCATCACTATGCCCCTTTTTCGGGGGAAAACAATCCCCCGTCATGCGTAGACGGCTACAGCGTAAACAGACCAAGTTGAAACATGTCTCCAAACTTCTACTTTAAAACAAAGTGTGGTCGGTTGCACCAACAATAAATCCCAAAACGCTGTGATCTCTGATCTGTTCCCCTGCCATGTCCGAAAATAAGATCCTGATATAGTCAAGTCACGTTTATTTCTAGAGCACATTTAAACGTTGACCGAAGTGATAAATAAAACACATGAATGATCAACCTCTAAATCTGAGGCCATGGTTCTCAGCAGGAAACCGATGGATTGCCTACTCCGGGTAGGGAATGAGTCCTTACCCCAAGTGAAGGAGTTCAGTGGAACGTGAGATTGGTCGGAGAATCGGAGCAGCGGGGGGTGGTATTGCATTCGCTTTACCGCACCGTTGTGACGAAAAGAGAGCTGAGCCGGAAGGCAAAGCTCTCGATCTACCGGTCAGTCTTCGTTCCTACTCTCACCTATGGTCATGAGGGCTGGGTCAGGACCCAAAGAACTAGAACGCGGGTACAAGCGGCCGAAATAGGTTTCCTCAGGAGGGTGGCTGGCGTCTCCCTTAGAGATAGGATGAGAAGCTCAGTCATTAGTGAGGGACTCGGAGTAGAGCCGCTGCTCCTTTGTGTTGAAAGAAGCCAGCTGAGGTGGTTCGGGCATCAAGTAAGGTAGTAAGGAGCCTCCCTAGGGAGGTGTTCCAGGCACGACCAGCTGGGAGGAGGCCACGGGGAAGACCCAGGACTAGGTGGAGAGATTATATCTCCACACTGGCCTGGGAACGCCTCGGGATCCCCAGTCAGTGCTGGTTAATGTGGCCCGGGAAAGGGAAGTTTGGGGTCCCCTGCTGGAGCTGTTGGCCCCGCAACCCGACCCCGGATAAGAGGTTGAAGATGAGTATGAGTGAGTAGTAGGAATGATCAACTAAAAACAGACATAAATAAGAGAGAATACAGGTAAATTGATAAAAGCCTAGTAGAGAGTAGTAGATGGAGTATGTGGATAAAATCATAACAACAGTAGTGCACAAGGCTGGGGAATCAGTCACACTGTCACATCAGGAGAGAAACAGGAAGATGATGAAAAGCTGTTGTGTAGCAGGTTATGTTGTTTACAAAGAAAGTAGCATGGTTAACTGCTAATTAAACTGCTAATGCAAGGAGTACAAGTATGGATAATATTGGTTTATTGTTAGACATTTTGTAAATAATGTAATGAAAATACTAAATTACTGTCATGAATTCCAGTATCTATGAGCTATTCTCAAAACCAAAAGTGACAACCAGCTTCTCCAACACTTCATCTTATTTCTTGTTTAAGCCCTCTGACCTTTGACATGTGCAGGGAGGGAAAAAAAATGTATAATTATTCTAATTATGTACTATAAAATACCCACTTTAGTTGCTTTCCCAGCCACAGAATCTGCCCTTTTTACTCTGTTGGTTTGGACACTAGCAAACTAAGAGGAAACATCCTTCTAAAATCACTAAAAGGCTTACAATGATGTGAAACCTTTTAGTGTGTGTGTGTGTGTGTGTGTGTGTGTGTGTGTGTGTG
>CAKAOH010039346.1:0-21344 GCA_916701665.1 Sebastiscus tertius | reverse complement strand
CATCAACAAGGCATTTCCGTCCACACAACTGCCGCTCACTGGATCTGTTCTCTTGTTGGGACCATTCTCTGTAAACCCTAGAGATGGTTGTGTGTTAAATCCCAGTAGATCAGCAGTTTAATACTCAGACCAGCCCGTCTGGCACCAACAACCATGCCACGTTCAAAGTCACTTCAATCCCCTTTCTTCCCCGTTCTGATGCTCGGTTTGAACTTCAGCAAGTCGTCTTCACCACCTCTAGATGACGTAATGCATTGAGTTGCTGCCGTGTGATTGGCTGATTAGCTATATGTGTTAACAAGTAATTGAACAGGTGTGCCTAATAAAGTGGCCGGTGAGTGTATGTCGTACCTGTGGTCAGGTCTCCTGATTCTTTCAGAACAAAACAAGGCAAAAGTAGAAACGCAGGAAAAAAGCTGCTAATGGAAGTGAACAGGAGACGTAAAGCCGATTTAATGGAGCAATTTTCATTGAAAAGAGACGATTTTGTCTGTCTTCTTCTTTCTGTTAGACATCGCTGGAATTAAGCCTTTTCAAATCTGAATGGCACTTCTTTTCTTTCTTTTCTACCAGACCTGACTGAGCTATTAATGTGACGCCTTCATCTTGTACTGTTTGTTGGTGCCAGTTGTTCACTATTCAGTGCAGAGAAATCTTCTAAATGTTTCTTCATCATGTTAAAGCTCTTAGCGTCTTGTCACACTGTAGAAGAAAAGGCATCTGATTCACTCGTATTTATTGAATTGACTTCCATCTTATTATACTCAAATCAAAGCACACTGAAAAACTTATCATGCTCCACTAAGGGAAATATGTTTCAGACTGATACGTGTAGTTTTACATTTCATTGCAGCAATTCAAGTGATGAAATATTTCATTGACTCTTGCGGGATGATTGTGTTTCCTGTCGGCTGCGTCACCAGTTTGATCTGGAGCTGGGAGGGAGGCGGTGTCATGCTCAAGGACACTTCAGCAGTGCAGACTGAGATTCTTTCTGCCTTTTTCAAAGGCAGGGGAAAACTAAGTTACCATATTACTGATCGTATGAGCACTCACATTTAAAATGTTCTATTATTGACACTATGGCTGTCAATTATTTTAGTTACTGAATATTCTATTGATTATTCCATTGATTAAAGGGACTATTTGTAACTTTCAGAAATGCTTGTTAACAGTGACACCTGTGGCCGTTAAGTCAACGAAAGTCAGCGTCAGACTCTAAATATACCTGAACGAGCATCGCTCAACACAGTGAGGAGACACACGTCAGCTGAAACCACAACATCACTCTATATTTCAGCTGCTTGGCAGTAATGTTAGCTGACCAGACCAAGGTCTCTCCATGAATCAATGCTGATCCTAGTGTTGGCTTTTCCTGCCTCAGCCTCCAGGAAGCAGCGGGGCTCCGCAGCAAGTAACGTTATCACCTCCCAACCGCACCCGGAGAGAACAGGGGAGACACCGGAGTTTTGGTCGGAGACGATAACGTTTCTCTCTGCGGAGCCCCGTCACTTCACAAGACACGGGAAACCTCTGTTGGTCTGGAGGAGCTGCAGCTGTTATTTCTGCACAAACGTCCACTGAACATTCACTAGATATTCTCAGAGCTACACTAACTCTTCTGCAGTGTGGAGTGAGCGCGCGTTCACGTCTAGAGGTGGAGCAAGACAGCGAGAACGCCGCGCTGTCTGAGTGAAGGCGAGCAGGCAGAGGAGGAGAGACAGCGGCCACAGGCGAGCACGCATGTGTGCCGACCCGCTACATTTATACGCTTAGAAAGTTACAAACAGTCCCTTTAAAGCTTCAGTAGTCAGTATATTTTTGGCATCATGGGGCAAAAATTCCATAATAACCTTTTAGGTTATGAATTTAGACGCGTATCTGAAGTCTGACTAGTAGTCAGATATTAGCCGCAGTCAGGAAATGGCGTTGGCAGAGTTGTAAGTACGAGCTGTGTGAGCTGGTATATCATAACATGGTCTAAATACAGAGGTTTAATTAACCAGAATAAGTGAAGACACTTGTGAGGCTGAGCTGGGCCTTTAAGTGAAAGGCTGCAGAGTCTCAGACTAGTTTTCCTATACACGTCAATGTGTATCTGACAGTGTGTTTGTGTGCGAACGCCCGAGTGTGTTGTCGGCGCCTCAAACTGACAGCTGAACTATCCACCCAGCATTAATTGAGTTCAGGCACACACTAGGTCGCTCTGGGGAGGAAAAAAATAACAGAGAAAAGAAAAAGAAAAACACCCTTCACGCCGTAATTTGTTTCCCCGTGTCGCCTCCTGACACCGCGGAGATTGAGGCAGAATATTAGCGAGAGATTACGTTGAATTTTAGAGAAGTTGTTTTTGCCCGTGTCGAGCGCTCGGACTGACAGACGAGGACGAGCTGTTTGAGTGTTTATCAGCCGCTGTCGTGGAGCTCCGGAGGGACTCTTGATACAGACGGCCATGTTTGTTTTGGAGGGAGGAATCTTCTGGGACAGAGTGGACAGAGACTGAGGGGGAGGAGGGGGAGACAATCTGCTGCTGAAATTAGACAGATGTATGAGTGGATGATGGACCAGAGAGGAGCAGGACGAGATTATTAATTAGCGGGTGAGACAGGGGAAAGAGGAAGGGAGGGAATGAGAGAGTGAATGAGCGAGGGGAGGGGAGGGGGTGAGTGAAGGAGTGAGGGAGGGAGGAGAGGAGGGAGGGAGGATTCACTGATACCGATACCAATATCAGGTATCGGGTCCGATACTGTGCTCATGTACTCGTATTCGCAAAACGGCTCCAATACAACGGCACCGATACCACTTCACAGCAGCGTGACGTTAACCTCTCGTCACCATCTTTCGGGTCCTATCGCACGCACTCACGCTCCACCTCCCCGACGGTGTGGGCGAGACGGGCCGGTGGTGCGCCCGACCCCGCAGGGCCGGGATCCCACCTCAGCCGGCAAGCACCGTCCCTCACTTTCATTACACCACAGGGTTTTGCCTGCACCCTCTGTGCGGTAGACTTCTTGGTCCGTGTTTCAAAACGGGTCGGGTGGGTTGCAGACATTGCCGCAGACGCCCGGCGCCTTTTACGTGGGCCGAGCCCCACCCTGGGGGGGGCACGACGCGGTTGGGGCGCACTGAGGACAGTCCGCCCCGGTGACACTTTGTCCACGGCCCCGGGAAGCACCTTCTCCCCGAGCCTTTCCAAGCCGACCTAGAGCCGGTCGCGGCGCACCGCCTCGTATGCGGGACTCCCCAGCCTGCCGTGTGTCGCTCACACCCTCCAGCTGGCTGTTAAAGAGGCTCTTTAGACACAGAGAAGTACTCGTATCGGTACTCGGTATCAAAGAGTACCCAAATGTAAGTACTTGTACTCGGTCTGAAAGAAAGGGGTATCGCTGCATCCCTAGAAGGTGTAGGTGAGTGAGTCAGTGAGAGCGAGGGATGGATGGTGAGTGAGTGAAGAAGGGAGGGTGTTTGAGTGAGTTATTGGGAGGGGGAGGTGAAATGGAGTGAGTTAGGAAGCAAGTGAAGAAGGGAGTAAATGAGGGAGGGAATGAATGGTTAATTCAACATAACCTTTGTAAGCGTTGTGTGATCTGTTACATGAAACTACCGTACGTGGAATCTGAGAGTATTTCAACCGTAAACACTGATGACCTCTGAAAAAAGTGTCGCTCTTCAAGTTGTTGTTGGTTTCCTCTGGAGAAATATAGTTTCAAATTGTAATGTTGATCCATTTGAGCCGTCGTGCGGACGACAGATCATCTGGATCACAGTAGATTCACAGATGTGAGTCAGAGAGCGTTCTCTCTCTCTCTCTCTCTCTCTCTCTGTGCAGCGTTGGAGGAGGATGGATGTGCTTTGGGGGGTGAATTGTTTGTTTGTCCCAGTAGGATACGCAGTGAGAGAAATTCACAATTACGCTGTGCGTTGCGTGCTGACTGAAGTGTCTTTGAGTTTGTTTTAAACAAAAAAAAATCATCTCACACAGACGCAGCCAAACATGATTTTATTCCATCTCTCTGGGTGATCCCACTCCAGCCTCCATGGACTTCCTACCAGCTGCATTAATTCTCCTCTCACACCATCCTTGCTCTTCACAATAATTACAAATAGACACATAACATCATTTTCTCCCAGCAGGCAATGCGCATTACAGCGGCAGATTAAATTTTAAAGCAGAACACGTATGCTTGTGGTATTATTTTTTTCCTCATTTAATATTTTCGCTTTCGGTCTGCAGCAGCTCTTTTTATCAGCTGCATTTGGTGAAAAGCAGAAAATTAATATGTCTTTCAATTTACTGTGTCATTTTGTACCATGTAGCAAAAGAACTCAGGACAAACTTCACATTCGCTGGAGTATTTTTTTTTTCTGTTAAAGTGGCATTTTAAATCCAGGACTAGTGGAAAAGGCAACAACCAGCACCTGCTTTATTGTGCACAGGAATGAGCCTTTGGGGGGTTGGACGGGCTACCTGCCTACCTGCCTGCCCTACCTCAAATTGATCTCTATAAGCAGATTATTATCACGACCAAATCTTTGTTGCTGTGCATCATAAAAAGTAATGAAACGAACTGCGTCTCTACTCACAAGCTTGTTGTTAATTTTTCCCTCACTAGGGGTGAGACATTGCCGGTTTTGGCCGGCTCTGCAGCGCGAGCGTCCATGCAGAATGGCGCTCCTCGTTCTCTCACCCGGTAACGGCGTGGAGGGAGACGGGCGCCGGTTTGCATTTGTGCCACAGAGCCGGTTAAGGATCAGCAGAGTTTCACTTTGTGTGCACTACATGACCAGGCATTATCAATCAACTTGGCGAGGGCTAGGGATGCACTGATGCCACTTTTTTTCAGACCGAGTACAAGTATTTACATTTGGTTACTCGCCGATAACGAGTACCGATACGAGTACTTCTCTGTGTCTAAAGCCCCTCGTTAACAGCCAGCTGGAGGGTGTGAGCGACACACGGCAGGCTGGGGAGTCCCGCATACGAGGCGGTGCGCCGCGACCGGCTCTAGGTCGGCTTGGAAAGGCTCGGGGAGAAGGTGCTTCCCGGAGCCGTGGACAAAGTGTCACTGGAATATGTCTGCAACCCACCCGACCCGTCTTGAAACACGGACCAAGGAGTCTAACGCACGCGCGAGTTTGTGGGTGCAAGCAAAACCCCGTGGCGCAAAGTGAGGGCGCCGTGCGCCAGCTGAGGATCCCGGCCCCGCGGGGTCAGATACACCACCGACCCGTCTCGCCTGCACCGTCGAGGAGGTGGAGCGTGAGTGCATGCGATAGGACCCAAAGATGGTGACGAGAGGTTAACGTCACGCTGCCGTAAAGTGGGATCGGTGCCGTTGTATCAGAGCCGTTTTGCGAGTACGAGTACCGGGTTTACTGTACTCTTACTAGTTTCATCAATGTTACCGACCCCAGCTTTAATGTAGCTGAAAATCTTTTTTAAAGAATGAGAACCATTTGTTTGATAAACCTCTGACTACACCTCAAGGGTCAAGGGTCACAGCAGAATAATAGACTTTGGAGCCAGTAGAGTTTCAGGCTGTCAAGAAATAAAATATGAATTAAATTCTTTCTAGTCACATTCAGCATCACCTGGTTTTTAAAACATCTACTGACACACACACACACACATGCAGCGTGAGATGTACTGCAGCCGAAAGCAGAGCAGCAGTGCCCAGAGAGCAGTTAGAAGATGTGTAATCAAGACAGAGGTTGGCTTAACTGCTCAATTAGCAGCCGTAATTAAAACACTCGCTCAAAGACAGATAGCATGGATCTCTGTCTTTCTCTCTCACCCGCTCTGAAGAAATTGAACCGTTGCACACGGGGGTTTGTGAAGAACAGTAGAAGTAATGTACAGGCATTAGTTCTGCACACACACACACACACACACACACACACAGTGAGAAAATGATGCTCTTTCATGTATTCAGTAATGACAGAATCCAGGGAAAAGCTACTCAAGCATGTAATTATTAATCAGCAGCACCACCAACAAACTTGACTACATCAGCTTATATACGGCTCTGCTGTGAGAATACTTCCTGTCTCCGGCTCTGACGCTCACAGAGACCTGAAACACATTTTATATCCTGTCTCAGTTCTCAGTGTGAAGGAGAGGGAGTGCAGCTTGTTCAGTGAGTGTAGGGTAACAAAGAGTTTAACCACGGAGGGATCATTAAAGCATTATAAAAGTTTCCCTGTGCTCGTTGTTGTGGTTGGAGCGGTGCGTTCAAGTGCTGGTGGGAAGCTCTGGACATCTAAAACTCTGATGTATTTTATGTGTCCTGTACATCAGGGTTTAAACCCCTAAATATATCAGATTACATGTCATTTCTGACACTTATAACGTCACTTGGAAATGAATGGTTCTCTATACGTTACCTTGACAATGAAATATGTTTACCCCTCTTTCCTAGGCTGCTCACCATCAAAGCTAATTCAACAGCTGCACCTCCCCAGATGTTGTCTTCCATCAATATCCAGTAGGGCTGCAACTATCAATTATTTTAGTAATCAAGTATTCTACCAATTATTCCATCGATTAATCGAGTAATCGGATAAAAAATACTTTAGCTATAGTAAATACACAAAAGAGAAAATCAGACGGGTCTCTTCAAAGGGACTGTTTGTAACTTTCTAAGCGTATAAATGTAGCGGGTCGGCGCACAAGTGCGCTCGCGTGTGGCCGCTGTCTCGTCTCCTCTGCCTGCTGCCTTCACTCAGACAGCGCGCGCGTTCTCGCTGTCTCGCTCCACCTCTAGACGTGAACGCGCGCTCACTCCACACTGCAGAAGAGTTAGTTTAGCTCTGAGAATATCTAGTGAATGTTCAGTGGACGTTTGTGCAGAAATAACTGCTGCAGCTCCTCCAGACCAACAGAGGTTTCCCGTGTCTTGTGAAGTGACGGGGCTCCGCAGAGAGAAACGTTATCATCTCGTTACCGACCGGTTGCCGGTGTCTTCCTGCTCTCTCCGGCTGCGGGCGGAGGGAGACGAGTTTCTCGTTACCCCGCTGCTGAAGCCTGTGCTGAGGCAGGAGAAGCAAACACAGTATCAGCATTGATTCATGGAGAGACCTTGGTCTGGTCAGCTAACATTACTGCCAAGCAGCTGAAATCTAGAGTGATATTGTGCTTTTAGCTGACGTGTGTCTCCTCATTGTTTTGAGCGATGCTCATTCATGTCCATTTAGAGCGAGCACAAGCACGAGCAACAGGACGCTGACTTTTGTTGATTTCACGGCCACAGGTGTCGCTGTTAAGAAGCATTTCTGAAAGTTACAAATAGTCCCTTTAACATAAAAGAAAATTCTGAAATGCAAACAAATCAATTAAAAAGTTAGAAATGGAATTACTCTAGTTCCTCCTCTAGTGATCATTTCAGCCCTAATATCCATATAGTTGTGTGACAGTGTGAACGTAATCATGACATTGACGTCCGAGAAAATCGCGAGCACATGAGCAAAAGTCTTTATTTTAGTGGTTGTCTCTTTATTCTAGAAATCGAAACAGCTGCGGATGGTTTAGGGTTTTTAAATTGACGTGCAATTTATTCAGTCTGAAAAGACCTAAAGGCGGTGAGGAACCTTTCAGGCCACAAGGGTTCAGCATTGACAATGTGTCGGTGTCAAGTGGCAGTAAAGTAATTCATGCTTTATTATTCTTCCAGAATATGAAGTTGAAGGTTACTTCCTGTGATAATTGTGTTGATTCTACTTGTTGTATCACGACAGCAGCAGAAATAAGACATGAATGAAGTGCCGTACTGAGAGTGGGATGCTGTGGCTGTGTTCCTGGAAGCAGTAAATACAGTACCGCTGCAGACATCGGTCCAAAAGCAGTGTCTTTCTGTCCCCAGGAATTTTGTGTTTTGTTAAATAAAAGCTGAAAACATTTAGGATTGTTTTTACTCCAGATATCCTGAGCTGATCTCGGCATATTTTAAAGGAACGGTTTCAGCTAATGTTCAAACAGAACGTTGCTTTTACAGCATGAAGCATCTCTCAGACGCTCCAAAGATCCTCCACGTTGAACCTCTGTGGTGTTTCTGCAGTCAGAGGTGGGCGGATAAGTCACCAGAACCTGTGATGTGATTTCATTACAGCGTAATAATCCTTTACAGCTCGTCCCGTCCCACACATAACAACAATAAATCTAATAAACAAGAGTGTTCAGCACTGAGGGGGAAACGAGCACAAACAGCCACTGAGAAAAACATTTTTATTTCTCCTGTCACTTTTTACTGTATCTTGGTGTTGCTTTATGGCTTTCCCCACAATATTTATGTTCCGTTGTCCAACCCGGTAGAGTTTTTATCATCTTGATTTGTTGTTGTTGCTGTCTCTGTTTTTATTCCTTCCTTTAGTTTTTCTTTGTTTGTGAAGTCCCGTAAAAGGATCTTGTTTTTAGTTGGGTTGTTTGTTTTCAACCATGCATGAATTAATAATTATCATGTCTTACTACTTTGTTTTCTGTTTTATCATTACACTCATGAATATTTGCATAATATAGTCTTAAAGGGACTCTATGGAAGATTCAGAAATGTCTTGTTAACAGCGACACCTGTGGCCGTTAAGTCAATGAGAGTCAGTGTCCTGTTGCTGGCCTTGTGCTCGCTCGAAATAGACATGAAGGAGCATCGGTCTAAACAGTGAGGAGACACACGTCAGCTAAAAGCACAATATCACTCTATATGTCAGCTGCTTGGCAGTAATGTTAGCTGACCAGACCAAGGTCTCTCCATGAATCACTGCTGATCCTAGTGTTGGCTTTTCCTGCCTCAGCCTCCTGACCGCGGCCGGAGGGAACGGGGGAGACGCCGGAGTTTTGGTCGGAGACGATAACGTTTCTCTCTGCGGAGCCCCGTCACTTCACGAGACACGGGAAACCTCTGTTGGTCTGGAGGAGCTGCAGCAGTTATTTCTGACCAAACGTCCACTGAACATTCACTAGATATTCTCAGAGCTAATGCAGTGTGGAGTGAGCAGCATGCAAGAGAGAGGTGGAGCGAGAGAGACTGAGCGCGGTGTGTGAGTGAAGGCAACTCCGACTCCGTCCCTGGAGACCAAAGCTACGGTCTCTCCTCTGTCTTCTGACCGCGGCCAACACTGTTTAACAGACGGGCTTCACTAGATATAGCTTTGCGGTTTTGATGCTTCACTGTAGTTTGTGTTGCAGTCTGAGTCTGGACAGCGTAGCCACACGCGAGCGCGCATGGGACACCGACCCGCAATGATTTATACGAGTTAGGACTTACGATCATATCTTTTAAATGTCTTAAAATTCTGCATAAATAAAGTTGATATTTGAACTCAACACCCAACAAGTACACCTCTCTTTTGTTTGTTTCCCATTTACAGAGTACTATGAGTCATTCTATAATGTTCGGTTAACAGTTAACCAGCTAGTTCTGTACCAGTACCAAAATATACCATGTACAGCCATAAAGACAACAACTTCAAGATTGTTCCCCTCATCGCCAGATTGCTTTTTACTCAGGAAATTGAACAGTTGGTTTAACCAGATTGTAAAAATACAAAAACACACACACCCACACTTAAACACTTATCTTTAATGATGTCCAGCCATGCAGACAGCTTTGGTTTTATTTAACAAGGCCTGGATAAATTAGAGCAGGAGTGGACAGGATTAACAAGCAAGAGAGAGATAAAAAGTAGAGGGACGATGGGAGGAAGAAACAAAAGTGGAGGTGAAGAGAGGAGAGGAGAGGTGAAACGTGGTCTAATAAGCTGCTGCTGACTCACATCATGCTGCCGGATTAATAATCAGCTCTGGATGGCCTAATTGAGAAATCTCATTGTCTTAAATAAGCGAGGAATGGCCGGCGGCCAAGGACACCAGAGGAAGAGCAATTTCCTATTTCCTGCGGCAGTGTTTTCATCAGTTATTAAGCCGCATTGATCTTTTCTCTCAGTGTACCGTATCGGAGTTTGAAACAGTTTGAACAAATAAAATATGAGGAAGCAGCAGCTTAAAACTTAAGAGTCGTGACTTTGCGAGTGGAAAGGTTGATGGTTTTACACACATATCCTTAGATGATGTAACCTCGTGTCCAGATATTGATTGTAGTGAACTAAAATCATCAACAATAGATTTCAATTTCAATCCCTAAAAATCAAAAAGCAAGATCTTCCAGAGCCACAATGCAACAAATGCTTCTGATGGTTGCCGGCTCGCTGTTAGAATACAGATGTGATCACAGTTTATTTAATGTAGAAGTGAAATGGAAAAGTTTATTTTGCAGGATTTGTAGTGTTTAGATTCACACAGAGAGAACCAGGGCACGTAAACACCAGCTCATTAACCAGCAGAGTGTTTATTAGAGTTAGTGGTAAACTGGTCTTTAATGGACTTGTCTCTGCTTTCCAAGAACTGCTGATCAAATGTAAACATCCATTTTCTAAAGCCTGGTGTTTTTCTGTTCATTTCCTGTTGTTAGTTTGAATCGTATCCTGACTTACTGAGAAACAGCTCCGTGTTTCATTTGACAGAGGACTGACGCCCAAACTTTGAAAGCCTCGGTGCTCTTTGGCCGGCTGAGCTGGAACAACACGGTGCCCACTTTCCACAACTATCTCAAGTAGTGAACACTCAGGAACCTGAATACACTCCAAACATGTGAAAACACTGCTGATCACTGTTGGATTCAATTAATCATTTGTTTGGACAAAATGTAGTTTTCTTTGCAAACCTCCTTGCAAACACTTGCAAGTCCTGAAAAAGTAATCTATCCCCTGTTAGTACTTCAGAGGAAGAGACGACACATTCTCACTCCAACTCATCAAACACTGACGTTTGGTCAGTGACCCTGAGCTTCAAACTACGACGCTCTAGGTTCCCCTCTAGCGTCAGTTTGGGACGATGTCAAGGACGGACAGTCGTGCTCGTTACATCCATAGCGTCTTTTCAAAATAAACAGGAAGTTAGGTTTAGGCAGAACAACCACTTAGTTAAGGTTAGGAAACAATCGTGGTTGACGTTAACTTAACGAGTCACGTGACTAATGACTGATGTTACTAACGAATGCCTAACGACTCACAGGACTAACGATACTAACGACTCACGTGACTCAGGACTCACAGGACTAACGAGTCACATGACTATAAACTGATGTGACAAAATAAGTCAACGGTTACTTTTAGTTTCACGTGGGACTCGAACAGTGGTCTCCTGGTTGAAAGTCCCGTGTTTGTTTGACCAACCTGCACTACCACGCTCATTATACTACCTCAGTTGCTCTGAGCGTCTAATAACGCCACGGGTGGGTTTACGTTGGAGTTGAGTTAGTTGAAAGCCCGATGTGTCGCATACAGACGCTAAAGTGTGCCTTGGTGCGTCAGTATCCGACGCCAAGGGGCAATGCCCGAGCTGCGGACGAGTTGGGAGTCAGAATGGGTTGGATTGGGGTTGGCTTTTTAAGACACGCCTTTAGTTTTATGTTCATATATAATATTCTAGTGCCTGTTTGCTGTGATTTGTTTCTTCTCAAACTCAACACACTCTCCGTCTGTTTTACGTTACAACAAATGTGTTATTGTGAAATATCTGCAGGAAGGTGTCGACTCCTTCTTAGCATCGTAACATGAAGAAAGCACAGTCGTGTAATATCCAGCAAGTATTGATATTATAGATCAAAAGACGTCTAGACATCTGTGTTCAGACTGACATCATTCATTTCAATGAGAAACCAATGAGTGCGCTGTGCACACAGCAGGGATCTTGACGGAGACGACTCCGTTCATAAATAACATTCAAAAAGCGAACACAACGGTGAGCTTTCTGCTTTATCAGGAGTGTTTTCTAACACCATGAGAAGGCTTCAACAATCAGGATGAACTGGTTGGTTTGTCAAAGGCACCTCTGCAGTGCACATCTGCTTCTCTGAGCTTTTCTATGAAAGCGGTGTCAAACTCTTTGAATTTGCTCAGGTCTGGTTCTGGTTTGAAGTTGTTGCTCTCATATGTTTCACACCGATGTTGCTGGAGGGAAATGAGCCCCGGCTGTTTACAGTTCAGTGTTTACGCGCTGCAGTTCTGTGTGACTGAACTAAAGGCTTTGGTTCAAATTCAGCAGCTATTTATTCAACCTACTAATGTTTAAACTGCAGCCTTCGGGGCACAACACAGTGAACTGCAGGGTGTAGTTTTGGTTATTGTTCACTGATTCCGTTTTGCTCTGGCGATGCGTGCGCTCCGTCCATCCATCCTTCACTGCTGTAAAAAAAACACATGCTATCTGTTCAGGATGCTCCTTCCTCGACCACCCACCGTTTGTTACGAGCTTACTGATGAAATATGCGTCTCTCCGTAGACTGTTTGAACTTCTCGTGCATGTCTGTTCTCTGGTGTTGTTTTTGCATTTGTCAGGTTGCAATTAGCGAGCGCTGTTTGTCAAACAAGCGACCGTCAGCGCTGCGGGTGTCCAAAGAGAATGCCAAACAAAGCATGTCAGCCATAAAATATCTCTGCTCACATTGCGTCCATATGCGGCCGCTGACGCCTGGGTAGATGTGCAAAGCCACTAAAAAACAAGCCCCGTCATTAATGACTTAAACATGCACATATACACTGAGCATTACACAACTGCACACACACACATCATGCAATGCAGGCCAACACTACATGTTCAACAAAAAAACAGAATAGCTGTATTTATATAGCACTTTTGAAACATAAAAAACAACATATGTACAAAGTGCTTTACTGTAAAAAAGAGTAGATGCAGCAGTAATAAGGAAGTAGAATCTGGTGGATACTGTAGCTGATGTCTGTCCCGCTGCCTTCAGATGGCTGCAGAGATTTAATGAACCGGAGGAGAAGGTTTTTGACACACTATTTCACAGCTGAGGATAACGGATACGATGAGAATCACTCATATTGATTTATAGATCAATACAAACTGATTTACAGCTCCTGCTATAATCACATTAAACTCATTTTTTGATGTCGATTTAAAGGCATATCCTCGAAGGAGTTTGATTAAAACAATAGTCATCTTGTTCAACTATTAAGTTTACTCCTGTTGACCCCTCTGCGTCTCTTTTTAATGCACTGGGTAGCCACTTTAGAACTCCACAACAAGATGACAGACTCAACTCATCTCTAAGTTGGTTTATCAGAGGTGTTTTTTGCTGGTCGCCCACTAAAGGTCGGTGGTTTGATCCCCGGCTCCTCTGTCCACATGTCGAAGTATCCTTGAGCAAGTTACTTAACCCCAAATTGCTCCTGAAGGCTGTGCTATCGGTGTGTGAATGAGTATTTAGATTGGATCCTGATGGGCAGGTTGGCACCTTGCATGACAGCCTCTGTCATCATTGTATGACTGTGTGTGTGACTGCTGACATGCAGTGTAAAGCGCTTTAAAGGGACTGTTTGTAGCTTTTTAAGCATACACGCGGGGGAGACCGTAGCTTTGGTCTCCAGGACCGGAGTCTCTGCTCCGCTGCCTGCTTGCCTTCACTCACACACCACGCTCGTCCTCGCTCCACCTCTCACGTGCATGCTGCTCACTCCACACTGCAGTAGAGTTAGTTTAGCTCTGAGAATATCTAGTGAATGTACAGTGGACGTTTGGTCAGAAATAACTGCTGCAGCTCCTCCAGATCAACAGAGGTTTCCCGTGTCTTGTGAAGTGACGGGGCTCTGCAGAGAGAAACGTTATCGTCTCTGACCGGGTGCCGGAGGGAGACGATAACGTTTCTCTTCCAGCTTCAACCTCAAAGCCAACACCAGGATCAGCATTGATTCATGGAGAGACCTTGGTCTGGTCAGCTAACATTACTGCCAAGCAGCTGAAGTATAGAGTGATGTTGTGCTTTTAGCTGACGTGTGTCTCCTCACTGTTTTGAGCGATGCTCCTTCATGTCTATGTAGAGCGAGCACAAGCACCAGCAACAGGACGCTGACTTTAGTTGACTTAACGGCCACAGATGTCACTGTTAACACGCATTTGTGAATCTTCCATAGAGTCCCTTTAAGACTATATTATGCAAATATTCATGAGTGTAATGATAAAACAGAAAGCAAAGCAGTAAGACATGATAATTATTAATTCATGCATGGTTGAAAACAAACAACCCAACTAAAAACAAGATCCTTTTACGGGACTTCACAAACAAAGAAAAACTAAAGGAAGGAATAAAAACAGAGACAGCAACAACAACAAATCAAGATGATAAAAACTCTACCGGGTTGGACAACGGAACATAAATATTGTGGGGAAAGCCATAAAAATCTAGAGTGATATTGTGCTTTTAGCTGACGTGTGTCTCCTCACTGTGTTGAGTGATGCTCCTTCATGTCTATGTAGAGCGAGCACAAGCGCCAGCAACAGGACGCTGACTTTAGTTGACTTAACGGACACAGGTGTCGCTGTTAACAAGACATTTCTGAAAGTTACAAACAGTCCCTTTAAGTGGTTGGAAGACTAGAAAGGCGCTATATAGATATGAATATACAAATGCAAATCCATTTAATGTTTTCCTCCACTAACATTTCCGAAACCAGTCAATGCTCCCAAACCTTTTTATTATTAAGATTTATTTTGTTGTAAAATTGACACAAGATTTAGGGCATAACATTTTAGATTTTCATTAAAAGATAAATAGCAGGGTGTGTGGAGTGTCAACCCGCTGTTGGAGAGAAGAGAGAGCAGCTGATAACCTGTGTATCAATACTGTGGAAAATGAGTATTTAAACCATTTTGAATATTCAGTATTGATATGTATTAATATTTCGATATTTTTGACAACACTAATAAGCATAATGAAATCATTTCCCCTCTATAGAATAGTATTAGTTTCCTGCTAAAAGTCAAAACTGTGCACAGATATTCAGTAACTTTAAATTTGGCCATTTTAACATGTTCCCAAGATCTATCCAAATCCAAAAGCATTATAAAATGTTACTAAATATGTATAAATGTTCATGCATTCCAGCAGGAAGTCTCTGTTATAAACCCAAATTGCGCTGAGTGATTGAATTGGCTCTAACACGCAGATCGGGAGGGGTGCAGACATTTTTTAGTTGTGTGCTGAAAAGAGAAAATTCTCCCGGTTGTGTGCTGTCACCTCTGAAAGTGAACACTAACAAAGTAGGGATGACATTGAGTGATCTCTTACAGAGAGATGTAATGAAATAAAAACAGCAACACATCTTTTGATGCTTGTTATCATCAGAAGCTTTTAAACCACTGCCAGCGACTGTTCTTTTATAATCACATTGACTGGATTGCAAGTGACTTTCCTTCTAATTAGTTTGATGGTCTGTCCCAGAGAATCAGTATTTTTCTTTTTTATATGTTTTGTGTCCTCATTTATAAGTTTTCAGATCATTATTTAACACATGCATGCAGGATTGTTGAGTCTACGTTGGGTGTCTGGACGGGCAGATGTGTCCACACCTGCAAAATCTACGTTTCACAGACTCATTTAAAGTATAATTTGAGCTTCACTTGCACCTTCAATTTGCTGTGCAATATGTACAAACAATGATAGGCCATTTTTCATAGACACAAATATATCCTTTTAGGGGTTTTTTTCCTGCTACTTTACTCTTTCTTGGGGTGCGGTGTCCACAAAACAAGCAGGGTTGTGGGGTGCAAACAATCGATCAAGGCTACGTAGTGTGTGACGACATGGGGGACACTTTCTGGCCGCCACACAGTGTAGTTTGGATAGCGACGTGCATTCTCGTGGTGCTAGCAGTCAGAGCTAACCATCCATGAGCAGATATTGGTGGAGATTCAAGGAAACGCACAGAGGACCACTTTCAGTCCCTGAGTTTAGTTCCTGATCCTCGTCGGTTGAGAGGGACCATAAGTGTTGTGCATAAACCATAAGCTCCTTCTCCCAGTTGGATTTGACAGTTGTTGTAATGCATTCTCTGTCAGCGTGGAGATATGTTGGCCATATGCTGTTATTGGCGAGAATATGAGCAGGGTACACATTGACATTCTCTCTGTTTACTCTCTGCAAACGGCACTTATCTCCTTATGTATAATGTATATCAGCCATCATATTCATGTTGTAACGGGGCCGACGGAAGGCAGCAGTGGATGTCAAACACAGGAAGGCCTATTAAGCATGCATTAAAACTGCTGATGGCCTGTGTGTACCGACGCAACTCATTTCAGCAAGACGGAATAATATGTGTGCCAGGAGAGACTGAGAAGGTCATCAGCAAACAGAGCAACAACAACAATGCTCATTACTATTCATTGAAACTGGCATGTAAATAGAAAAAGAAGCGGTGCATGTGAGGCCCAGACTGCCAAGAGCTAATGAAGAACCTGCAAGTGAAGGTGCTGAGAAAACAGACAATGCTGGAGCGAGGTTTTATTAGTCGCCGTGTTCCGACTGCGCTGCAGGTGCCGGCGTCGACCTCTGGCATCAATCTGTTTCAATCAAATGCTCTGGTGAAGGCTGTGTGTAGCATGAAGGGCAACAATTACACCTCCACGTTCTGCTGCTACGCTCAAATATACTACCCAAGTTTATGGGTTTATTATTCTGAGGACAACTTTACTTCTAGTGCTCTGGCACTGTCAGGGCTCTGGCACAGCATTCAATGGATTCACTGCAATCAGAGGGTTCACTCACAGAGTGACTGTAATGACATTCGTGGGAACGCAGAGACAGACTGGCGAATTCACAAGAATGGGTTGCGGCCGCTGATAGCACCATGACTTGTCGAAAATAGAGGATGTTTTAAAAGCTAATATGGTGTAACACCATTCAGATTTATATAACGCAGCTCTGCCAAATAAGATGCAACACCAACAGAGCTTTCCCCTTTGGAGCCATTCTGCCAGAAGCAAAACTTGTCGGTCAAAGGAGAGTGTGTTTCTGGTAAAACAGTTTAACCCGTCTCACCTTTTGCTTCAACTCAATGCGACATCATCCAACAAGCCGCTGGGTTGGCCGATACATGCAAGCACACATTCCTGGTGGATTACTATGTTAGGTGAATACTGTTTACCTAGCGATCGTATTAAGTAGGGATGCACCGATACAAGTACAAGTACTTACATTTGGGTACTCGCCGATACCGAGTACCGATACGAGTACTTCTCTGTGTCTAAAGACCCTCGTTAACAGCCAGCTGGAGGGTGTGAGCGACACACGGCAGGCTGGGGAGTCCCACATACGAGGCTGTGTGCTGGGACTGGCTCTAGGTCGGCTTGGAAAGGCTTGGGGCGAAGGTGCTTCCCAGGGCCGTGGACAAAGCGTCAGCGGGGCGGACTGTCTCAGTGCGCCCCAACCGCGTCATGCCCCCAGGGTGGGGCTCGGCCCACGTAAAATGCACCAGGGGTCTGCGGCGATGTCTGCAACCCACCCGACCCGTCTTGAAACACGGACCAAGGAGTCTAACGCACGCACGAGTCAGAGGGTGCAAGCAAACCCCCGTGGCACAATGAAAGTAAGGGGCCGGCACGTGCCGCCTGAGGTGGGATCCCGGCCCCCGCAGGGTCGGGCGCACCACCGGCTCGGGAGGTGGAGCGGGAGCGCGTGCAATAGGACCCGAAAGATGGTGACGAGAGGTTAACGTCATGCTGCTGGAAAGTGGTAGTGGTGCCGTTGTATCGGAGCCGTTTTGCGAGTACGAGTACATGAGCACAGTATCGGTATTGGTGCATCCCTAGTATTACGTTAAATAAGTAAAATCCGTAATAAGTTGATTGGTTGATCCATTTCTGTTTGGTTGGCAGGTTTGAAAATACTCTTACATTAAATTAGAAAAATGTACCAGTATACAAGAAACAGACATACAAAACATTCCCTACAGTCCCCGTGCACATTTAGCCTCTAAAATGAAGGGGGAAGAGGTGCAATCTCACTTTAATTCAAATTCGATCACCAAAATCAATCTTTTGAGTTCTAGGCCATTGTCACCCTGGGATCTTTTTGGAGCATCGCTTTAACTGAGAAACATCCTGCTCTCTTGCTCGTACAATGCTCACCACTGCTCTCTCCACACACAGCCACAAGAGATGAAATCAATGAAATCACTACCCAACAATAGAAGTAGAGGACAGAAGCTGAGGAAAAAATGGCAAAACTGTACAGCACTGCTTTATAAAAGGGCTCCTGAAGTGGACATCCAGTTCAGAGTATCCAAAGCTGGATTATTTAAATCAGGGATCTCCAACCTTTTCTCCTCTGAGAGCTACCTTGACGAAATGAAAGTGGCCGAGAGCTACTCATTATTTCATGTTATTAGTAATATTTATTCACGTCGCTCAGCTCCACACAAACCAGCTGAACAAGCTTCTTATGTGTGAACATTTTGTATCAAAACATGTTAAATTCAGCAGCACGTGCATGTTTCTGTATGCATTTCTTTACCTTTTCAATGTGTCAAGCTCACACTATTAAATTCACATCAGATTAATGTCATAGAAAACAAAACAATGTTGTTACTTATTTTACTTGTCTTTATTTTTCTTTATCACTGTATCACATGTCATCATCTGTAGTTCACATGCATGTATTACATGCATTCAAGACAAGACAGCCAGCTGGGCCGTATCGCTGGAGTCAACCGACTCATCACACCGCATGGAAATCCATTTGCACATGTCCATGTCCCGTTCTAGCTTCTCCACAGCATCCGAAGACACTTTGCTCGCCACAGTCTTAGCACCAAGTTGTCCATCGGCGATAGCAGACGTAATTTCCTGTCTTACTTTTATGGTCCTTGAATAGCGTTTCAGCCACCGCACATGGCCTCTTTGACAACGCTGCCATCGGTGTAGGGTTTTTTGTGCTTCGTTAGGATGTGCGCCTCTTTAAACGAAGCCTCTGCTGCAGCGTTGGCCTTCTTCTTCTTCGTCGGTTTGGTAAACAGAGACCGTCGTCTTTTAGGCGTTGTTTTCAGCTCCTTTACCTTCTCCGTTCGTAGACCGCTACCAGCCGGAAAGTCACGTGAAAGTTGCCGTGGACTTTGGTGAAGAGGCGCTCGATGTTACGTCTTCTACCGACTGACAGGCTCACGTGAATTTGTCATTCACGCTCATGAAAATAGTATGTTGTTTGCCTTTTCTTGGCCTGGCTATTTTCCGCGTTCTTGGAGACGCCTAATTCAAATAGACTTACCGGCTGTTCTTCAGCTCCAAAGTACCACAGGAAGAAGCTCCACTTCTCTTCAACTTCAGAGCAATTGGCTCCAAAAGCAAATATGTCCCGACAACAAGCAGCACAAGCTTATTGCTAAACCTTTGTAAAGCAATAAGCATACTGTAGTTTCAATTTAAAGAGACAACATACAGCGCATCAGCATTCTAACGCACAAGTACACAAGAAATACTCCACTGAAATGGAGGCTCAGTGAGCCGTTGATAATGATGCATGTTTGTATGCAGCAGAGTGTCCTGCCAGAACTAGTTCATAATTCAGTGTCTGACCCAGAAGTGTATTCTTTTATGTTGAAAAAACTCTGAGACAGCATACGTAGCATCAAGGGACAGTCTATTTTTAGGCTTTTTAAGGCAAAATGACTGGATGTAACCTCTCTTCAGTGGAAGAGGAGATCCAACAAACTGTGTACCGAGATTCCAGACCTCTCACAACAACATGACTGATATGCATGACTAAATATATGAGTGGCAGTTTATTTTCCTCTGCAAATAAAGAAAAATACATTTTCTTTTGCATAGAAAATAAACTGGCGTTCAAGCTTTTATAGATGTGGTCATGAATACAAATGAAGTTCAGATGCATCAGTCTTTGCTGTCACCATATGATGATCCTGATTGTGGCTCAATTAGGTTAGATGCTAAACTCTACCTGTTGTAGTAAAACCCCCGTCTTCCCCACAGCGTGTCTGTCCTTGGCTGTTCGGCGGTGTCTTTTGTGTCCCGTGTGTTTTCACGCAGGAAACTCAGCCTGAATGGTCCGAATGTGAAGGCGTTGGCGTCAGTGGACCCGGGGGACTCTGCTGACAGAGAGAGACGTTCTCTCTCACACTTTGAAAAGTTACCAGGTCTGGGTTTTGTCTACTCCTGAATTATTTAAGACTCTCTCATCCCTGTTGTGTGTGTGTGTGTGTGTGTGTGTGTGTGTGTGTGTGTGTGTGTGTGTGTGTGTGTGTGAGCTGTCTTAAAGCCGCTACTGTCTGTCTGACCTTGTGGCTCAGAAAACATTCAGATGCTCCGCATGCCTTAAGGCAACAGGAGCACAGAAGCACACGGCAATGATGAGCTCTCTGAAAATAGCGCTGTGGACTGTGAGTCAATGAGGCATTGTCTCTGCTGTTTTGTTTTTTTTTGCAGTTTGGTTGGCTTCAGGTTGATTTATGATGATTATGCTACAGCTCATGACACTTTCAGAGGCAGCAATCACCTGCCATCAGTGATCGTTAGGCCTACACGCCGGGGAAAGGCGTGGCCGCAGGCGTCATGTTGTCTGTCCGTCCGTCTGTACGTACGTCCGTCCCATTCTCGTGAATGCGATACCTTACAAATGCCTGGAGGGAATTTCTTCAAACTGATCAGAGTTTGGTGGTCGTGTCCGGTGTGAAATCAGAAGTCAAAGTTGATTTACTTGTCACATAATTTCCGTACTTAAGTTACGCCACTCCCGGTGTTATTTTAACCCAAACCACAATCTTTTCCCTAACCTAACTCAGTACTTTTGTTGCCTAAACCTACCCAAGTCAATCTTTTCCTAAACCTAACTAAGTAGTTTTATTTTGAAAAGACTATAGCGGAAATTTACATGTTCGCCACGTGCTGCTGGACATTTGTAGGAAAACGCTGCTTTGTTGAAAGTCGTGCTGAGCATCACGAAAAAATGGGAAATCCGTGTCTATGTACACGAATCAAATAGATTAAATTTCGGGACTATTTCACGAACTGCCGTGAGACTGTGTTGCATAGTTAGAGTATACACTCACCAGCCACTTTATTAGGTACACCTTGCTAGTACCGGGTGGTCTTCATCTGCTTCAAGGTTGGACGTGTTGTGCGTTCAGAGATGGTATTCTGCATACCTTGGTTGTAACGAGTGGTTATTTGAGTTCCTGTTGCCTTTCTATCATCTCCAACCACTCTGCCCATTCTCCTCTGACCTCTGACATCAACAAGGCATTTCCGTCCACACAACTGCCGCTCACTGGATCTGTTCTCTTGTTGGGACCGTTCTCTGTAAACCCTAGAGATGGTTGTGGTGAAAATCCCAGTAGATCAGCAGTTTAATACTCAGACCAGCCCGTCTGGCACCAACAACCATGCCACGTTCAAAGTCACTTCAATCCCCTTTCTTCCCCATTCTGATGCTCGGTTTGAACTTCAGCAAGTCGTCTTCACCACGTCTAGATGACGTAAT
>CAKAOH010039345.1:0-24087 GCA_916701665.1 Sebastiscus tertius | reverse complement strand
GCAGAAATCCTGACAGCTTGTTTCAAATGCAGAGTTTCTGAATACGGGCCGTGTGTATTTCCCTGTGGATTGAGTGTTTCGATACTTTCACAGTATTTATACAGCACTTAAGCCTGCTTTATAATAAAAAAACATTAAAATCTCACTTTTTAATAATATAATATGGGACCTTTAAGATATTTCTAATCTGTCCACTATCCTATCAATAAAGTCTTGAAAATGCCTAAAAATTAATCTAAAAAAAAAATAAAAAAATTATAATAAATTCTGAAAGTGTATAAGAGCTTAGAATATTATGATATAAGTATATGATGGCCATTCCTATTCTCTATTATATTTCATAAGTTGCTGCAGCCATTTTTGGGTTGATACCATTTGTTACACAGATTTTATGCTAAATCTAACCAATTATACCACTCGAGAATTGATCAAAATGATCAATAATACCTCCAACATAAAACATTAAGACATCAAAATCAATGCCTTGTCTGCTGACCTGATCATTTCTCTCTTTTTTGATTTCTGTAGTCAGCAATGGTGTTGTGTATGGATGTTGGGTTCTCCATGTCCAACTCTGCCCCGGGTGAAGAGCCTCCCTTTGACCTTGCTAAAAAAGTCATCCAGAAGTTTGTCCAGCGCCAGGTAAACTAATACTACATATTTGCAAAAACAAACAAAATCTAGTCTACTTTAAGGATCTCTGTCATCTTTGACAAACACTGAACGTGCCTTTTGACAGGTTTTTGCTGAGACCAAGGATGAGCTGGCTTTAGTTCTGTTTGGCACAGACTCCACCAAGAACGCACTGGACCAGGATGGCCAGTACCAGAACATCACCGTGCATCGTAACCTTATGATGGCTGATTTCGAGCTTCTGGAGGAAATAGAGAATCAGATCCATCCAGAGAGTCAGCAAGCCGATTGTATCCTTTTGCTCGATTTACTTTTTATTATAAATCGTTTTTTTTTTTCAGTTAATTTAGATTTTACAGTGGAAGATGTGGTACAAAAATATCAATTTTCATTGTCATGTAATAAATTGACTAGTGTTTTGAGATTACTTTCATCAGACCCATCTCAAGGTTCTCACTTGCATCAATGTGATTTAAGTATAGTTTTCCATTTGTGCATGAAAAAAATAATATAAAAGAAAAAAGGATGAGGAAAAAAATACACCTGAATACAGATACATGTAAATGTACTTCAACATTCAAGTAAATGGTAGTAATGATATATTAAACAAACAGACAGAAATCAAACAAAACACATGCGTATTAATATGCACGTACATAGTGAATGCACCAGACATAAACAGTAATAAATAGTGCTTTTGTTGTGTATTTCATTTTCTGAATAAGCCAAAAAAGACCTGGTTCCTGGTTGGTTATTTTATTGTTTTCCCAGAAAAAAATGTATTATATGACAAGAGATATTGATATTTTGATATAAATCCACATATAATGTGATGGAGGATTTTATCATCATTCACCCCACAGGCTATGCAACATGAAGGGCTTTCCTTTCACATTCATTTGGCTTACAGGAAGCCCCTCGATAAACCCCTTTCTCCTAGTCTGACCAATACTACAGTTGAAAATTAGCCAAGAAGCTAAAACTGGCACATTACAGAAATATTTATTAATGTGCACTGTCCCTGTAAATTTAACCGGTATAAATAAATAAAATGGCAATCATACCACAGTTGCAATATCAGTCAAAAAATAATAGCAATTCGATTTTGATTATATTTTGGATTTAATTGACTAAAGTGGGCTCTCCTGTGTGTTTGCATTTTATTTTCATTATATGCCTTTATTGTACAATAAAGCAGACAATTCTGTTAGAGTTGTGAAGTAAAGACCAAGTACTTTGACTTTATTCATACGTCAGATCCTGTTTGTGTATAGCTTCTTACTCCTAGATGATGTGTCAGAAGGATCATAGACTCTGTTATCTCCTTAACTCTCATTCAACAGGGCTGGATGCTCTTGTTGTGTGCATGGATCTCCTTCAGACAGAAACAAAGTAAGAAGCTGCCCATATCTCATACAGAATTCTCACGATTCAAAGAAAAAAACGAACTGAGGTCCATGCATTTAAATGTTAATTTTGCTGATGGGATTATTGTTTTTCCAGTGATGTGACATTGTGTTTGGGGTTCCTTTTCAGGGGGAAGAAGTGTGATCGTCTCAACATTGTCTTCCTGACTGACCTCAACACTGAGGCCAACTCGGAGCAGCTGGACGTTATTATCGAAAATCTGAAAAAAGCTGGAATCACCCTGCAGTTTTTGTAAGATTCAGACACATCCACCATGTGTCATTTTTAAATACAATATATTTAGAAGCTCCACACATTTTCCCAGTGAAGTCATGGAATAATGATCATAATAATGCATTGTGTGTGTCACTACTTCTTGTAATAATTGGCAGCCATTTAATTATTATTTTAATTTAGATTATAACAGAGCTCGACTAAAATATCCAGGACCACCACTGTGATGCATCAAAATCAGGCTAATTGTGGGAGATATTATATTTCACTAATAATTAGTATTTCTTGTATTATTTCATACACCTTTTTTATTTTAGTACCAACACACACACTCTTATTGTACAGTTATTAGAAGTCACTCGGGATAAAACAGCCATTCTGACCAAACCTTCCTGTTTAATGGGTCTCTTGTGAAGTTCTTTGAGTGAAGTTTCATGGCATTTACTCTATGTATGTATCCTTCCTTCCGCCAAACCAATTTTAGTTTGCCTTTCCCTGTGGAGGACGATGAAGATGGTGGAGGAGATGGTGGAGGAGATGGGGACAGAAGCGGCCCTGGTCACCCGGGCCCGGGCAAAGGTCTGTCCAGGGAACAGAAGAGTGGCCTGGACATGGTGAAACACGTCATGCTAAGCCTGGATGAGGAGGACGGCCTGGATGAAGTTTACACCTTCAGGTTGGTGGGTCCGTATTAAACACAGGATATTTCTCATGTCTCACTTCTTTACATGTGTTTTTCTCTTTGAATCACAAGGTGCTTTCTACATTTAAAAGCAGTTAATGATCTAATCGGATGATGTCACATGACTTGGCTTCCCATGTCCTTCTCTCCCGCCGTAGGAATGCAATTGAGCAGCTGTGCATGTTCAAGCGTATCGAGAGGAGACCCATGGCCTGGCCCTGTCAGCTGACCATCGGCAGCTGTCTTCCCATCCGTATTGTTGGATACAAAGCAGTAAGTTTACTATGAAGTGGATCGATATAGACTACATGCTTGTTACACAGCTTTATAGAGACAGAGCGCATTTAAATCTCGCCCTCACTGTGGGGGGGGGGCAGTTCATAGTTCTCCCTTGATTTTGTATTGTGTGAAGGTGACTCCTTGTTATTTTCATCTGTTAGTAACCCAGAACTAAGGTTTTATTGGCTGCCGAACCAAAAAACTGAGCCTTTAAGAAGACAAAAATGAGGCATCGGCAGGAAGAATTGGGAAACCGTGGGATCCTGAGTCTGACACTCAGTAGGCCAACTATACTGTTTCTGAAAGTTAAGCTAAAGCATTTTGACAGTATGCAACTTGTGTTACAGTGCAATGTGGATAACTCAGAATACTATGCAGTATTATGTTTGCAAGTGCCTAACTACAGTAGCTAGCTAACATTGGCTTGCTAACAAGATTCAAGACTTTTATTTACTATTTGCTCAGATAAAAGTGCTCAAGGGCATTGGAATTCTTGTGCGGATCTCTCAGTCAAGTGAAAAACAAACAGCTTTGCTAACTTGGCCCAACATTATTTTAGTTATTAACTGCACCCCTGGTAAATATTGGGTGCTAAAAATAATCCTTTTGACATGCTGAAATCTAATGTTTTTCAGCCCTTGGTTACATATCTGGGCGTGGTCTGTCTTTAATGAATGAAGGAATGCCGAGTTCTGTCATGTCTGAAAAAAGTGCTGTTCCACATGTAATCATGTCACTCTGCAGTTACTACTGTAAAGCCTATTTGATTTGTTTTTCTTTAATCTGGTCGATTCGCACCTTATGGCAAAAGAAATTCTTAGTCGACCAACACTCATACAATTTTGTTGACTAATTTAATCAACAGATCTGTAAAACTTAAGAGTTTCTCCACAAAGAAAGCACCACTTTAAATCTTGTGTTTACCAGAGATGTGCTAATACGTTTCTTAGAAATAAAACATTCAGCATGAAAAAAAGCATAAAGAACAACAAATCAACTAAAGAAATCTTAGTTGGCTAAGACCAAAAAGGAGAATTTTAGTCAAGATATTTGTTATTTTTATTTTTATTTGTTTACTTAAAATAAAATGAGTAAAGAATGAATGTTGTTGCATTGCATAGTAATGTTGTACTTATTGCCTGAGTATTGTAAATGTGTAGCAGTTAATGTATGTTTTGCTCATTCACTTACTGTATGTGATAGAAATCCTTCAAATTTCTTTCACTTTACAATTGTAATGCACAGATGACAACTCATCAGTTGTCGCTCACATAAAGGTTTTCTCATTCACAAATACTACTCATCGTGTATTCCAGGTGACAGAAGAGAAACTGAAGAAAACATGGATGACGGTTGACGCTCAAACCAGCCAGAGAGACGACGTGAAGAGAGAGACTGTCTACTGTCTGGATGATGACAATGAGACAGAGGTGCAGAAGGATGATACCATCCAAGGTGAGGAAGTTGTTTGAAATTAGATTCATTAATGTTGCACTTATCACTTGATAACACTCTAAAAAATGCTTCTTTTTTTTGTCCGCAGGGTTTCGTTATGGAAGTGATATTGTTCCCTTCTCCAAAGTAGATCAAGACCAGATGAAATACAAGCACGATGGGAAGTGCTTTGCCGTTCTCGGCTTCGCCAAACAGAACATGGTATTTGTATAATAGTGTGACGTAAATGGCATCCAAAACAAATCTCAGATGAAGCAAACTTTTGAGACTGAGGTGGTTACTTTATTCACCTACTGTTTCTTTTTACCGTCTGCCTGCAGGTACGTCGTCATCAGTTCATGGGGACTCAAGTCATCAAGATGTTTTCTGCCAAGGATGATGAGGTGAGAATGAAGAGACCCGCCACATTGCTGGCAACTACATGTTGATACTGACCTGTTTCTGTTTCTACTGTCCTGTCTGAGCAGCATGCAGGAGTTGCGCTGTCCGCTCTCATCCGAGCGCTACATGAACTCAACATGGTGGCCATCGTACGTTACGCCTACGACCGGCGAAGCAACCCTCAAGTAGGAGCAGCCTTTCCGTGCATCAAGCAGGACTACGAGGTGAAATCACAGACTCCCAAACATGCTGTTCAACTATATTAACTGAATCTGTGTCAGATAGCACAGAGCTAATGGTCCGTCTCTCACCCTCAATAGTGTCTGATGTACGTCCAGCTGCCCTTCATGGAAGACCTCAGACAGTTCACATTTCCCTCTCTTGAAAACAACAAAAAGTTCACTCCATCAGGTACAAAACACCTCACAGAACTGACTTTTAACTAACTCGCAAACTCACACATTCATGTTTAACTGACTGCAAGAGGAAGCTTTCCAGTCATTGTCGTATCTACAGTATTTAGACCTGCAATTGTGAACATGACATTGTTGCCCCACCTCAAGTGCAGAAAGATGTTGCAATTTCAACACTGTTGGGTTGTCTACATTTGCAGTTCTTAACTTCCACTGCTCTTGCCTGACTAGTTTATATGTGGCACAGGTTCAGAACCGCAGGTCTGATGCTGGCTGGCACTGCAGCTCACGTCACCGACACTGTGTGTTAGGGCTGCAACTAACAATTATTTTCATTGTCGATTATTTTCTTGATTAATGGATCAGTTGTTTGGTCTATAAAATGTCATAAAACGGTGATTTCAGTGTTTCCCAAAGCCCAAGATGACTTCCTGAAATGTCTTGTTGTGTTCACAACTCCAAGATATTCAGTTTACTGTCACAGAGGAGTAAAGAAACCAGAAAATATTCACATTTAATCAGAGAATTTTTACTTTTTTTTTCTTAAAAAAGGACTCAAACCGATTAATCAATTATCAAAGTAGTTGCTGATTAATTTAATAGCTGGCAACTAATCGATTAATCGTTGCAAGTCTACTGTGTGTACCTTTTTAAAGAAAAAATAAGTTAGACGACTTCAATAAAAGATGGAGGAATGGACTTTCATGTGTTATGTGATTCCTCTAGACACTCAGCTGTCTGCTGTGGACTCTTTCATTGACTCCATGATGTTGGTAGAGGAGGATGATAATGGAGAACAAAAGGACATGTTCAAGGTCCACCACATTCCCAACCCTGCCTTCCAGAGGCACTTCCAGGTACTGCAGTTTGTATTGAAGCGATACAGTACTTCTATTACTTGCCTATTGAGGTTAGGCAGATGGTAAAGTTTTGAAGGAGACATGGGTGTCACTTTTTCATGTCACCAAAAAAAAAACTTCATCTGTCTGACTAGAGCTTCACCAGCTGGAGGCTGTTGATATTCAACTTCTTCCTCTGTCATCGCCTGTCTCACCCCCCCCTACTCGACCTTTCTTTCAGTGTCTGCATCATCGGGCAGTAAACCCCGGCACCCCTCTTCCCCCCATGGAGCCGTGGCTGCAGGCTGCTCTCGAGCGCCCTGATGTCATTACTGAACGTTGCAAGGCTCCACTAGAGGAGATGAAGAGGAAGTTTCCTCTCACTGAAGTGGAGAAGAAAAAGAAGCCAAAGACTAGTGCTCAGATTTTTGGCAAAGAGTAAGTTTGATTCAGTGTGGTGGTGGGCCTTTGAGTGTTACAAAATACTCTAAAATATTCATGTATAAGATTACGTAAAAGCTTTTGGAATGTGATTTTTGTTTTTTATTATCTTACAGTAGTGTTTTGTAAGAGTGTGCAGATGTTTTTAAGTGATAATAAAACTATTTTCAGTGTTCTAACTGACCCCTTTTGCCATTTGCAGCGCAGAAGAGCCAGATGCCAAGAAGGCAAAAGGAGACGAGGAAGAGGAGGAGTATAGCCTGGCTGACATTACCGAAGGCTCTGTTACTTCGGTGAGAATCAGGGGGGCTGAATTGCATAATAATACTAGAGAGATAACCACTTTCTATAACAATCAGCTAAATAAAGTACTTCACCACTTGTTTGAACAGGCATACTTCAAACTTTCCATTTCACTTCAGTCCTCATTAATTTTAAACACTCCCACCAGGTGGGAAGCGTGGATCCAGCCAGAGACTTCCGGACTCTGATCAAGAAGAAGAGTCTTCCATTCGGAGAGGGTGAGGTCCAGTTTCTCTGATAAACAGTTTTTTCTGTTTGTGTTATAAACCATCGTGACTCATGTTCAGCCCTTGTAATTGTCTCTTTGTTTGGTTGCGTTGACCCCCGTGTCCTTCCCAGTCTGTCAGCAACTGACTCGCAGGATAGAGCAGTTGCTTAGCAACAAGAGCACACACTACTACATGAAAAGCATCACCTGCATCCAGGCTTTTAGAGAGCAGTCCATAAAGGTAAATAAACATTCACTATGTCCCATTTGGGGAAATGCATGATGATCTGGGGGGGTTTCTGTTACAAGAGTCTGTGTGAAATAATTTTATCAGAACGCATAGTTTTGGTTTTGCTATGGAGATTATAAGTCAACTTGAGAAGATTGCAATGAGTCTGTTTCATTTCTCGCGACTTGAACCAAGGCCAGTTCTTGTGTGAGTATGTGTCTGCATGTAGCTGTGAGCTTTTAAGAGACTCATAAATGGATTTTGAATGTTTCATATCTTTGGTAATTCAGCTGGGGGATGCGAATCTGTACAATGGCTACCTGCAGTCCCTGAAAAGAAGCATCCCAAGCAGAGGGCTGGAGGTCTTCTGGGACCTGCTTGTTCAAGGTATGATAAGCCTCTTTACTCGAGGCTGCAGGATTTCTCTCAAATATTTCCTCCCTTGAGATGGGAAGAAATTTCCACATAATCTCTTGAGTGCAAAATAAGTAAATAATGCAAAAGTGGGAGCTGATTGATGCCTAAAGATGCACTGCAGCCTCAATCACAAGTCTGCTAAAAGGAGTTTGGTGTTTTTGTTTTTAATTCTTGCTGTTTGATTGACAGATGCCATAACTCTGATCAGCAAGGACGAGGTCGAAGGAAGCACTGTATCCAAAAACGAAGCTAAGCAGGTAATTCCCCTATTTAAACCAGTGTGAGCTGTTGGAAGAAACAGCAACTGTTTTACATATTTGAAATGAAGGTGATCTTAAGACTGTATTCCTACTGACTGAAGCCTATTTTCTCCTCCAGTTTCTGGTTACTGAGGAAAAGAAAGAGGAGGCGGCTGCACCACCAGCTGAAGATACTGGAGACGTTGATGACCTGGCAAGTGTGATTTTTAAAAAAAAAAAAAAAAAGTATTCTGTGACCTTTTCAGGTTTTAAAGGGGACATATGCTCTTTTTCAGGTTCTACTAGAATATGTTTACATGCTGTAATGTTAAAAAAAACGACATTATTTTTATCATACTGTCTGTCACGCTCCGTTTTAGCGCCTGTCTCTTTAAGCCCCCCTTCCGAAAAAGCCCAATCTGCTCTGATTGGCTTGCAAAAAATATGGTGCACCTTTACAAAGGTAGTTCTCAAGCTGTGGGCGATTCTAATGAGCCCGCATGTGACATAGGAAGGGGAGCCGAATCTGATTGGCTTGTTGAATCACACGTTTTCTGATCTAGGCAGCCCACAAAAAACTGACTGGGTTGGCCTATAGTAGGTTGGTAGGCACTCCAGATACCCAAATATATGTGCAAAAGCACTGAAAAAGTGAGTTTTTCATGATATGTCCCCTTTAAATATTTAAGTGAAGTTTCTTGTATATTTGCAGGACGTCCAATTGAGACCTTTGATATAAACTCTCCAGTCTTATCTTTTTTTTCTCTTCCTGTGCAGCTGGACATGATGTAATAAGGGAAATTGGAGCGTCTGCAGTGGACATGCAGAGAAACAAGAAGAATGCACTCATTCAGCTCGGCCAAACCAAACCGTTTCAGCCGTCCATTGTTCTGCCTCCCACTCGAGGACCCCTGAAACTTGTAACTGCATACATACGGCACAGAACGACGTATAAAAGACTTTTCTCTAAAATTTACAAAACTTTTGCCATTACGGTATGTTGAGGGCTTTCGATGTGTTTTGTCTTAAATGTCAAAATTATTGTAATTTTAATGAATATGTTGTTCTAATTCCATGGTAATTTTCAGTAATGTTGGATACAGTGAATGCTTTAAATCTCAAGATGTATGTGTACTACAAATCCTTTGTGACTTAACAGAAGACAGCACTGCATTGTCCAACAAGCTGTAAGTTTATTATCTTAATGCTTAATGGTTGGTGATGAATGCTTCGACTTTTTTCGACATTGACGTACATGTTTTTGTATAATAAAACATTGAAGATGAATACAGTTTTTTTGACAAATGTAGTAAAGCACAATGCTTGTGTTGCGATTTGCAAATTGTACAGTGCAAAGTAGAATCATAGTTAACCAGTATCTCGTGTTTAAAATGCTAGATTAACAGCAGTAGCACCAATATGATGTTCACATCCATGTGGTTTCTCATTAACACACCCACTCGATGAAACGGTCAAACAAACTGGACTGGGTCAGATCAGAGAAGTCTTTTCCTTTAAAGATGGCGTACTGGTCATCCATGGCCAACTTCATTAGGACTTTTTGGTCAACGTCACTTCCTGTGGCTATCACTGTGGAGACGACCTGTGCCCCGCGCATGGCGCTAACCGCCTCCTCCAGGATGTTGCTGTCAGTGATACCGTCTGTGATGAAGACAAATGAAATCTCTGCGTTGCGTCTCGTCTGGCGAGCATTTCCTTTACCCAAGATGGTGTCGATGGTGTGGATGATGGCAGGCCCTACGCTTGAAGAAGAATCCAGATAGGGCAGGCGTGCAATGCCATCGGCGATGACGGCGGGGTCGTGTGTCAGAGCAAAAGCCAAGTGGTTCTCATTCTCCTTCCCGAACTCTATCAGTGCCAAGCGGGCACGCATATTATCAGTGTTGCTCCGGGCCAGTCCCAGTCTGTCTGCCGCCATCTGCACAAATTCACGGACATGCTGGAAGTTATTCATCCCGAGGCGCTCTGAGCCATCCAGTAGAAATACCAAATCCACCGGCCGCTGGACACATGGAGAGACATCAGGTTCTGTAATGAAAGAAAAATCATTCACTGAGCTGTACTCCATTATACCGTTGAACAAATCATCTAGCTGTGAATAACACTTACGACTTTTACAGGGGAGATCAGGGCAGACGATCACAGGATCTGGCAGAGAAATCAAATGGATATAGGTTAGACAAGTGGTCAGAAGGACCAGTATTATCATCCTGCTGTGTGTATAGGTACAGACTCACCGGGGCAGAGCACGGTCTCCATCGTCTCTATGAACGTTTCCGCCACCAAGTCGACGTAACGCTTCATCCCAGTGACACGTTCCTTCTTGTTGCACGCGATCGACCCCAGTATCTCATCATCCTGTTGTTTTTCAAACATATCACCAACCCCGATGGCATTCACCACCACATCGTTGTCGCAAAGGTACTGGAGCAGATTCTCATTGTCACGCGGGTCATAGCGGCCATCTGTGATCACCACCACAGATACTTTGGCTTGGGCTCTCTTGCCGTCCCTGATGAGGTTATCGTAGGCGAACTTGAGAGCTGAGGGTGTGAAAGTGCCCCCGGCAATCCACTGTAGGTTCTTCACTGCCGTTTTAAAGGCAGAAATGGAGTTGATGTTTGGGTCATTGAGACGAATGGCCTCAAAGGTCCCGTCGTGACTGAACTGTACCACTCCGACTCTTGTACCTAGAAGAGGTAGACATGTCAAGTGGTGTTTACTGTCAACAAATATTACGAAAACACAAAAAACATTTTTTTGGGGTGGTTTCTCAAACAGGTGTAATTTGTGCATTTGTCTGGGTCTACTTTCAGTCATGTATTAATACAAACATGGTGCTGTTGTGAGTATTTTTATGGCAGTAGGATGTGGTTTGTGGAATCGGCTCATTTAAGCGGTTTTTGTATTTTTTATCAAGGCGGTCTATGACAGAGGAATAAGCTATATCAGGCTTGGGCTACACAGATAATATTTTTCAGTATGATAAATTAATTGTTGGTGTTGGTCTTTACATTGGATTTGTTGAAAGTAAGAAAAATCTAGAATATTTCCAGCCTTATCCTGTAAATGTTTTAGTTACAGGTGCTTTTCAGCAATTCACAGAAAAACTAGAAAAAAACATTTTTAGCATTTTGGCTTTGTGTTCACATCAGTTTGAATGTGAAACTGTTTACAGTAAGAAATTGAAATTAGGGCTGTCAATCGATTAAAATATTTAATCACGTTTAATCGCATGATTGTCCATAGTTAATCGCGACTAATCGAAATTTTTTATCTGTTCAAAATGTACCTCAAAGGGAGGTTTGTCAAGTATTTAATACACTTATCAACATGAGAGTGGGCCAATATGCTTACTTTATGCAAATGTATGTATATGTCTATTATTGGAAATCAATTAACAACACAAAACAATGACAAATATTATCCAGAAACCCTCACAGGTACTGCATTTAGCATAAAATAATATGCTCAAATCATAACGTGGCAAATTCAAGCCTAACAGGCAACAACAGCTGTCAGTGTGTCAGTGTGCTGACTTGACTATGACTTGTCCCAAACTGCATGTGATTATCATAAAGTGGGCATGTCTGTAAAGGGGAGACTCGTGGGTACCCATAGAACCCATTTTCATTCACATATCTTGAGTTCAGAGTTTCAAGGGACCCCTTTGAAAATGGCCATGCCAGTTTTTCCTCGCCAAAATTTTCCACAAGTTTGGAGCATTATTTATCGTCCTTCACGACAAGTTGGCATGACATGGTTGGTACCAATGGATTTTTTGAGGTTTTCTAGTTTCATATGATGCCATCTACACTCTAGCTGTAAAACTGAGCCTGCTACAACTTCCAGAAAATGGATATTGCAAGTTGCATTAATGCGTTAAAGAAATTATTGGTGTTAAAATTAATTTGCGTTATTATCGTTATTATTGGCGTTAACTTTGACAGCCCTAGCTGAAATATTAACTGGTTACACTTTAAATGGCTGAAAAATCTGCAACGCTGCTAATCTGTATGTTTTCGTTACTGTGCAGTCACAGGGTTAATGAAGAGTGTAGTGGGGTCCTGTTCAAATATGTTTGGCTCTAACTGATGGATTAAATGATTCACTCTTTGGAAGTGGTTTATCTTTTATGGCAACCTCTACTTTTTGTCACTTGAAACCGAGGATTTGCAGCGATGTCTGTGCTGTGCTTTTGCTCGACTGTACCGGTTGATGACGCAGGGTCGTTGGCCATAGATCCCAGCCTGTTGACGGTGTTGATAACAAAGTTCTTTTCCAGGGTGAAGTTTGTCAGCCCAACGCTCTCCGAGCTATCGATTACAAATACAATGTCCAGAGCTCCACAGTGCTTCTCACAGTCTGAGACAAAAGACAAGAACAGGATCAGTATGTTGAAATATGCTGAACGATGAAGCTGTGTTTGATCGGTGATGATATTTACCACAACAACCACACGTCTCTCTGATGTAAGTCATGACATCACAGTCCTGCAGTGATAGGTGTGCATGTTAATACAACCAAGGAAATCTAATTAATTTATAGTATTTTCAAAACTGTAATGCTTTTTAAAGTTGACTCACATTGAGCCCAGGATCACCCACTGGTCCTTGGTCCCCCTACACACACACACACACACACACACAAAGGGTGAGCAATGCAATTGGATCTCAGATTTACACGCATGGCCAAATCATTATTTGAGTGGTTTTGCAGTTGCTTACATCAGACCCAGGATCTCCACTGGGTCCTCTCTCTCCTGGCTCACCCACCTGACCTGGTTCGCCCTGCGCAGAAAACATTTTTCAGTGGAAGTGGATGAAGTTGCTTTTCTTTGGCAGTAATCCTTTAGGGAATGGGAAGCTGGTGACTGCCCATTCTCGTCAACGCAATATTTCAGGAACACCTGGAGGGAATTTCTTCAAATTTGGCACAAATGTCCACTTGGACTCGAGGATGAACTGTTTAGAATTTGGTGGTCAAAGGTCACTGCGATCGATCCATCCATCTATCTATCCATCTATGTATCAAATAACTGCAACTTCACTGGTTGGTGGAGGCATAAAACCGCGAGGCAGTAATTCTAGTCTTATTTAAATCTGCATCAGATTAACCCCAATAAGATGATGTTCTGGACTCCGTCCTGTAGTTCCACAGAAGATAAAATCGTACATGCTATATAGAGAAACATCCCAACAACACATAGCTTCATAATAATACATAGATCCATAACAACACGTAGATTCATACAAACACATAGATTCATAACAACGCTTAGATTCCTAACAATGCATATCTTCATAACAATGCATAGATTCATAACAACGCATATCTTCATAACAACACACAGACCCATAACAACGCATAGCTTCAACACACAACATAGCTTCATAGCAGTTTCATAACAGCGCATATATTCATAACAATGCATAGCTTAATAAAACGCTTAGATTCATAGCAACGCATATCTTCATAACAACGCACAGATTCATAACAATGCATAGATTCATAACAATGCATAGATTCATAACATCGCACATATTCATAACAACGCATAGCTCCATAACAACACATAGCTTCATAAAAACACAATGCTTTGAACAACACACAATTCATACAACACATAGCCTCATGTACACATACACAACCTCCAACAATAACAACCTATTGCACAACCCACAATAACCCCAATAGTTGTGGTTAGTTAGTAATTTTCTGTGGAAGTCTAGCAGGATGTTCCGAACCACAACCTAAGTCATCTTATTATGTGTTTTATGAAGCGTTTCTAAAGAACTAAGCCCCACATGGACAACATGAATGACTCCACACAACATGCTGTGTTCTGTGGAACTGCGTGGATGATGGTATACATATGTGACCTCAAGAAACTTCACACATCAGCACCGCGATTGTCAGTGTGTGTCCAAATGAGAAACTGCACCTGCTACAATATCTAGTAACTTCACAGCCTTGTTCTTAAACTTTTTTTCTTCTTCAGCTAAACTCATACAAGAAGACGTATTCATATTTTAATTATCATGGTATCTTTTCTCACTGCAGAATAAGGCAAAGTGATGCACTCGCAATCTAAAGGGTATTTTCACCCAGACAAAAATACATGTTTGCGCTTAACCTCTAACTATGCATTGCAGATATTTTCAGTTTCATCAGCTGGGGTTTTCATATACTGTGTAATATCTTAAGATTTTTACCTCAATCCCAATTCAACAGAGGTGAATGAAACTTCCTCTGTGGTGGATAAAATGTACATTTAAATAATCCCCAACATCTCTTGCCATAAACAATGTTATAACGTACTAAAGTCAATCCACAGAGCTGCCTGTGAAGTTTTCTTTGGATCTACTTTCCGCTGAAGAAAGAGTCCCAGTGGTATGTGTTCACAGTGAGGTCTGTGCATTATCCTGAGTACCTGGGACATTGATTTTGGAAAGACACATTGCTGTTGAGCTTTCAAAGGTAATATTCAATGCTGTGGGCACCATATCCATCCACTTCTATTGTATTTTAATCTCAGACAGGTATCTAAAAGCTTGGACGAATAAAACTAGAATCACCACCTCGCAGTTGTATGTCATCGCCAACCAGTCAAGTTGCAGTTTACATCCACGTCTGTCCAAAATGTCATCAGTTCATCATTTTATCCTGAAACAATTGTCATAAATTGGCATATACTGTTAATTCTTGAATTGTTTGTGAGGTCACAGTGACTTTGACCACCAAAATCAAATCAGTTCATCCTTGAGTCCAAGTAAACATTGGTGCCAAATTTGAAGAAATTCCCTCCTGGCGTTCCTGAGATATCGCGTTCACGAGAATGGGTCGGACGGATGTACATATGTGTGGACAGACAACCAGAACATACTGTGCATTCCAACACCCATATTACCATATTATTTAGCATGCCAGAAAAATATTTAGTATGTCCCAATACATAATATGTCAAATGCAGTATGGCAAAAATACCAGGATGTCGCATTTAGCAGTATGCAAGCCAGCATGCTTTTTTTGGCTATTCTGACCCACAATCCTTTGCACAGCGGATATATGAGCAAGAGGGTCAAAGTTCAAGGCGCAATGTTATGACGAAGTAGTATGTCCCAATTGTATGCATACTGCATGCAACAGTATGTACTTTGTAAGGGCAGATGCACTACGTACTAAAAGAAAAAGTGTGATTGGAACGTAGCCATAATGTCTCCAGCCACGGCTGTTTCCGGCGCAGAGGCATATTAAAAGCTATCTGCAGGGCTATATATTATTAGTGGTAAGTGATACATCTTTAAAAATTGCAAAGCATTAACATCAATTTGTCTTTTGTTGATCTACTGCATATGTCTCTGGGCAAAACACAGGTTGCTCTGACTGACTTCAGACATATTGTTTTTAATCTTACAGGCTCTCCTGGTATTCCATTTTCTCCAAGTTCTCCTTTGGCACCACAATCACCTCTGCCCCCCCTGGGTCCTCTTTTACCTGGATCACCTCGGTCTCCCTGGAAAGGTCAGAGTTACTTTAGACTCAGGTATGCAGCATATTGGAATGAATGTCGTGAGGTAAAAACAGAAAACCGTACAGTTTTTCCTCTCGGTCCAGGATAGTTGAATCCTGATCTTCCTTCGTCACCCTTTAGAAGGAAAAAAAAAATGTCATCACAAAATGTTTGAGCATTTTACATGATGCCATGATGAAAGTGATAAACAGAAAAGTTTGACCCCACCTTCGGTCCAGGGAGCCCAGAGTCTCCTCTTGGTCCAGGATCTCCAGGACTTCCCCTGGTGCCCTGCAACCACAGAAGAAACTTTAAATAAAAGTTGCATCATCTACAGCGTGTTTCACACAAAACATTTTGTTAAGAACTCGAAACACAAGCTCCGACAATGAGCAGTTTTATGATATTATTATAAATGACCCACATTTCCTCCGGGTGGCCCTGTTTCTCCTGGCTGACCCCTCGGTCCCGGTAGTCCTTGGTCTCCCTGGGGGAGACAGTTATAGAGAAAACATCATTACTGGAAATAACCTTCACTCCAGCCCATACACAGGCTTACTCATGTTGATGTGAATCTGGCAATGTACACTAATTAAAAAAAGATTTTTATATTCTTTTGCAGAACAATTTCCCTGGAAGATGCGATAGTACAGCTCAGGCTACTTTGGCAGCACACCCAATACATGAAGGGAAGTCTAAAGAAAACTTGCAGAGTTCTTGGGAAGCTGCTGAGTCATCCCTCTGCCAAAAATCCACCCACAACACGACCCCCTCACCTTTGCGCCTTTGAGTCCGTCTTCTCCGGTCCGGCCTCTGGCTCCCTCTGGCCCGTGTTCTCCCTCGAAAATAAATTAATGTGTCAGGATTTGCATCAAACCATTAATCATCAACCTATGTATACAAAACACAACAGTAAGGAAAGCAGAAATAATTGTATTTCAGCAGAGTATGGGAGCAATTTTCCAGAGAATCTCGTGAGGAAATGCCCCCTAGCAACACAGAGCTGATGTTTCTGATCTTTCTCTGGAAAAATCCCTGCAGAGGGATTTGAAACTCATGGGTCTCGTCTCTCTCACGCTGCTGAATTCCTAACCCTTCACTTTATTACGAAAATATATGGCACAAAGCCAGACATCCTAGACTTCACATTTCGTCAAGAAAAAGAGACTAAAATAAACATTCGAGAGACAAAGAAAAAGAAAGTGAGAGAGAAAGTACAAAATCGACAGCATTTTAAAATTAGATACGAGACAGGTCACCAAATAACTGGTTATAATGATGTCTTATTATTTACATGTTTAAGACACTGCATTAAATTGATAAAATCTTTTTTAAACAGGGGGATGACTTGGTAAATTCATTGAATTAACATTGCTTTCAAAATAAACAATAATATCTTTAGGACTCATTTTAATAAAGTGATCGGTGTTCTTTAAAATGTATATTATTTCCATTAGGGCTGTCAAAGTTAATGCGATAATAACGCGTTAATGCAAATTTGTTTTAATGGCACTAATTTCTTTAACACAGTAACGTAATTGATCTTTTGGAGGTTGCAGCGGGCTCAGTTTTAAAGCTAGAGTGAAGATACTGATATCATATGAAACTACAAAAAAACTAAAAAATCCATTGATACCAACCACGTCATACTAGCTTGTCACGAAGGAGGTTAAATAACGCTCCAAACCTACGCTAATTTTTGGCCATGGCCATTTTCATAGGGGTCCCTTGACCTCTGACCTCAAGATATGTGAATGAAAATGGGTTCTCTGGGTACCCACGAGTCTCCCCTTTACAGACATGCCCACTTTATGATAATCACATGCAGTTATGGGGCAGGTCATAGTCAAGTCAGCACACTGACACACTGACAGCTGTTGTTGCCTGTTGGGTTTGAGTTTACCATGTTATGATTTGAGCATATTGTTTATGCTAAATTTTAAAATGAACTCCTTTAATCTTGTTAGAAATACAGAACAAGGCCATGTGCGCTGATCCTGTCAAGCGAACTAAATTAAACAAGAACGATCGCTGCCCCAAAAAAACTGCTCTGAGTTTACACAACGGCTGCGTTCCTCGCCGCCATGTTGCGCGACTGTTATTTGGCTCTCAGCTCACCAGCTCTCTTTCCCGTCATGTTCCTCTCAGCATGTTTTCTTTTAAACACATTACACTAATTTGAGTCGTATTTCAGATGATATTCTGTAGTATTGTACTTTCTGCAGCTTTGCCAAGTTGTTTTTTAAAAAGCTTTCTCTGAGCGCCATACTTACCCTCTCTCCTTTTGGCCCATCAGGACCTTGTCCTCCCTTTGGTCCAGCGTCTCCTCTCCGTCCCTGTTAATATTTATTTAATAATAATTTATAACAACCTCTGGCAAATTCTCAAAATTATAATATTTTTTTAAATACGTTTTTGAGATACCGTTTCGCCATTTTCTCCAGGTTCTCCAGAAAGCCCCTGCAAGAATTAATAGTTTTATTTCAGAGTCAGCTTTGTAACATTAACTTACAGTAATATATAACAGAATAAATTATATGAAAATAATTGTTGTTCTGTACCGGAGGTCCTTTATCTCCCGGTTGCCCTGGACTTCCAGGATTTCCATCTTCACCCTAACGAACAGAGATTTTTGATTTTGTTTTTCAGTGAAGGAGAATCTTAATTTTCTGACAATGTTTTCTGTTGTGTTTAATTTAAAGTTTACCTTTGGTCCTTGGTCACCCTGAGGGCCATTGGGGCCAGACCGTCCGGGGATACCTGAGTCACCCTAAACAAACAAACAGACATTAAAGACATTAAATAATGCACATTTGAAACGTCTAAAATGATGAAATGTTTTGCCTTTTCTAGGTTGCGATCTATCCTGACAAGAAAATTCTGACCTGTTGCTGAAACAAGAGGAAAACTCATCGAAGTCTTTGGGATTGATCCTCTGAGCAGCGATAATGTTGGTACCAAATTTAATTGTAATTATTCCACAAGTTAAGAGACATTTTTTTTTTTTTTTTTTATCATTTTGGCTGTGTTAATGCATATGCATTTTTAAATATTGGAAGTTCAACCTCGGCTCCTGTAATCAGTCTATAATAATACAGACACTCAGACCCTTAAAGACTAAAATGTCCCCATTGAAACAGAAAATGTTACTATATATATATATTATTTTTATATCAGTTTTTGTAAGGGGACATTTTTGTCCTCTAAGACGTGGGGAGTTTGATTTTTTTTGATGCACAAAAAATAAAAATGCATCAAAATCAATGTTGCTAATCATTAATATATCCCAGGCTGTGAAACCCCCCCCACCATTTAGTTGCAGAAAGTAATTCAATTTTTGTGTTTTGTTTTTTTCATAACTACAGTGGCATTAAGGCGATATTCGCTTGAATGTTCACCAAAGTTAAACTCTAAGCAAATGCGAGGATGCAAATTTGCTGAGCCACCAGAAGTGAAGGTTTTTCACCCCTTCGCTCTCATAGAACGGAAGTGAGTGGGAGGCGAATGTTAATTTTGCGCATGTGTGACTGGGCCTTTATGTAGACAAACTGGCATTTAAAGGGTTACAATTCTGAAAATGAATGAATATTTGGTGGTTATGATCAGGACTGATGTTGGTTAAAAGATCTGACTCAGTGAAAGTGTAAAGATATTATTATATCGTATTTTCATAGCAGTTTTGAGCGTTAGCATGTCTCTTAGTCATGTTTTTACCTGCTGATAAGTTAAAGGGGAGAGAAAGATCCTATGTTTTCATTTAACACAGACCTTTTCTCCTTTGCCACCAGGTGGCCCATTGGCACCGACTTCTCCAGGGTAACCATCTGCTCCCTTTTAGAGACAAAAACAAAAAAATACAGTAGTTCATTAAACCAGTAAACTAATCTTGATAGCTAATATGGCTGATCGATTGTTAAGTTAACCAGCCACGTGCATTATTTCATCTAATAAATATGATTGAATCAGATGGTTAGAATAGCACTGGACCCATTAATGATGTTACCAAAGATATATTTTCTCACCTCGGTCAAAACATTTAATATTTCAACACCAGCACTTTGAGATCAACATGTAAAAAATACTTGCCTTGTCACCTGGATCACCTTTGCAACCAGGAGCTCCAACTCGGCCAATTTTACCCTGAAGATTTCCCAGAGACAATGACATCATATCAGTATATTGAACAGATTAGAGTCATTGTATACTGAACATTTTACTTTGTCATATGAAGACTCACCTTTTGACCGTCAGTTCCATTCTTGCCAGGTACTCCTGCCACACCCTGAGTATTTGAACGTCAGCGAAGACACTTAATTAACTACAGTATGCAAACATTGAGAGTGTCGGATGTAGTAGGAAATAAATAATGTGCAAGCATAACATTAAAACCGTTTTTTACCTTTGCTCCAATTGCTCCTAATTCACCCTGACGAGGTAAAGAAGAGCCATTAATTTAACAGCAACTCAATTTCAATTCAATTCATTCAATTTGAATTTGAAAAGCGGGGATATAAAGATTTATCTCTCACCTTGTCACCTATCAAACCAGTCTCTCCCTACATCAGAAGGCACAGAAGGACATGTTATTGAGATAAAGAAGGACAACTTAGTTAACTGCTGCACACAAGATCGTCAATCATTGGGCCTCAACAAACCTTTGGACCGGGTTGTCCGATTGGACCTTCAATGCCGGGATCGCCCTGAAATATAATAGATCACATTCAGCCATAAGATGATACAATATTGTTTTCAAACATAATAACGATGCAAACGTCTACCTACCTGTCTACCCGTTTTACCGCTTGTCCCAGTTTCACCTCTGTCTCCTTTTATACCCTAGAAATAAGTAGAAATATTGACATCTCAACAAAACAATCTTTGGTACAAGCAGAAATATATCATTGTGTATACATTTTTGATTTGATTTTGTTTTTTGATACTCACTTTTGGACCTCGAGGCCCTGTTGGTCCATGGGGCCCAGGACTCTTATAGCATTGATGTTCGTAACACTACATGATCAAAGAGGACAACAAAACAATATTAAAACAGTAGTAAAGTAGAAATACGTGAAAAAAAACAAGAGATTTGGCGCAATTTCTAAAAGCAGAAATGCATCCCTTTTTTTAATTACTAGTCTTGTGAATAACATGCATATAATAATTGTAAAACATTTCTTACCTGTACATAGGCTTGTTGTTTCTGCAAAGAAAAAACAACAGTAAGTGAAAAGTACCTGATAATGATACTGTAATTTAAATCTGAATTAGAATATAAGCGTTCAATGTAAGAAAGGAAAAGGATTTCAGATCACCATGGCTTTTATGATACGACTGATGGTTTCAGTCTTTATTTCTGGTTTCCCACTAACAACGTCCACTACTATGTAGTCATCGCGGTACAGTTCAGCGGGAGAGTTGGCTATCTCCCTCATCCCTGTTTCATCGATACTCCTGGACGCTGCCACTGAGAAAATTTGGATATCTTTCTCCCGGGCCTTGTCTGCCATCCTCTTCATCCCTCCACATGGATTTGCTGTCACGTGCCCGTCAGTGATGACCACAGAGAAGAGGACGGGCTTCTTCCCCGAGTAGTGGTGGGTCATTTGGTTAGCCATCTTTTCGAGGGCGCAGTCGGTGTGTGTGCCTTTGCCCTCGTACCTAATGTCATTGAGGTTCCTGATGAAGTTCTCCTTGGTTGTGAACTGACTGAAGACATGCTGCGACTCAGAGAAGTTCAGGCCTCCTATAGACCAGGAGATCTTGATGCCCTTGTAAAAATTTTCCGGCTCATCCTGGCCAAGTTCCTGGGCAAACATCTTAGTGAACTCCTTAATTTTCTGCACCAGGCTGCCAGGTGGGGCCTCCTGTAAGGCGATGGTCTCTGAGGTGTCGAGGGTGAAAAACACCCTGACGGGACAGTCAATTATCCTGGCTGGAAGAGAGAAAATCGACAAAAGTGTAAACATCCACTGCTTTGTTGCGTTTTAAACCTGCAGTAAGCAGAATATTTTTGGCATCATTTGGCAAAATATCCATAGTGACCTCTCAGCATATTGTAATTCAAGTGTTCTGAGAGATAACTAGACTTCAGCACCTCCTCTGTTTTCAGGCTTTAGAAAATCTAGTGAAAGGAGACTTTGGCCAATCACAGGTCATTTCAGAGAGAGAGCGTTCCTATTGGCTGTTCTTTCAATGGAGGCAGCAGTCAATCACTCTCAAACTCTGATCAAATGGTCAAACTAGGCAGCGCTGATCAAATATGAAACAATATTCTGTTACTGTAATGCCTATTTCTCACCTCAAATGTTTTCAGAAAAGTTTGCTACGGCTGGTGGGCGGTGCTTGGTATTTCCTCAACTGATCTCAACATGGCTGCCGAGTCACAAACTTTCTCATTTTACAGCTAAACAGTACACTACAAGATGTTTCTGAAAACATTTGAGGCGAGAAATAGGCATTACAGTAACGGAGTATTGATTCATATTTGATCAGCACTGCCTAGTTTGACCGTTTGGTCGGAGTTCACGAGTGATTGACAGTTGCTCAGAGACGGCAGACTCCAGCTCGACTCTGATTGGTTGTTTTCCTCCGCTCTGTGAAATCTTGCAGATCCCATTAGCAGCAGCGGAGGACACAGAGGCACATGATTTTTTTCAGATTACCTGTCTCATGCACTACTGTCAGGATATAGTGACTGTTAATAAAAAATAACTTTTTTTAATCATATTTGCTCCAATTCTCCCCACTGCAGCTTTAAGAAAAGGATCTGAATAATAGGGGTATAACGATACATCAGTCTGTATCAATATATCAATTCAATCATCAACGATCCAATATCATCGGGGCAAAGTGAAAACATCAATACATATCGACATCTTCAAGATTTGCCTTTATTTTGAAATTCACATTTTATATTTATTATTTTAATTAAAAAGAATAGATTGTTTTTCATTTAGATGTCTGGAAAAGCCCAGTAATAAAATAGTCAAATCATATTTTAGTTCCTTTTTGTAAATTGATATGAATGTAACTGATTGTGTTAAATGGACATCGATCGCGGGTTCCTGAATTTAATCAAATCAAAATCGTATCATGGTAGACTTTGTCATATAAGCAAATATTGTATCATCCAAAGAGTCGATATATATATTGTATCGTGATGAAACTTGTGATTTACACCCCTATTGAATACTTCTTCCACCATTGAAAACACAAAAATGCCATTAAATTACATTATTATCATATTCTATTGAGCTAGAAATGAATCACTGTAACTCACTCTCACAACCTTCAGGTGTGGGCGGGAATGGAGGTGGAGTCGGACCTGGACTGTCACCTCGTCCAGGTACTGGCCTAGGTCCACGAGGAGTCAGACCTTGAGGTATTGCAGCTTGGAGCACGCACAGAAAGATGAACCCTGATATCATCGCCATTTTTTTTCCTGCAAAACAAAAAACAAGACAGAGAGGAGAGGACAGTTGTTGAAGGCTCACTTTTAACTCCCAACGCTCCCTTTAAATCCAGGAAATAGCTGTCAAACAAGTGAGTCTTCACGGAAGGCGTCTCCACAGAGCTTAGGGAGTGTTTATCGCTGTTTTAAACAATGTCAGTGAAATACCGCACTGTGGAAAAAGAGGGCTACATTTAAAATTGTAGCTGAAATGGAAATTTTAATTGTTGCATCCCACCTGTTTGGTGAAACTGACATCCAAGAACGATAAAACATAAAAAAAAGACAACATGCAGACGATAAGATTGTGTGTGAGGAGGGCCCACATCTAAAGAAGAGTTGGACAGTTTGGTGAGAGCTGATACGAGTTTGCTGTAGGTGAGGATTAGCTTTACGAAAACCAGAAAATAATCAACAAACTACAAGTGAATAAAATTATTGGTTTAGTGTAACCCCAAACCACAGCTGGGGTTATTAAAACACAAAGATGACAAATGATGGATAGCGTGTTATTGAAGGAAATCGAGTCCAAGACAGCTGTGTTGTTGTACAGTGGTGGAATGTAACTTTACTTAAGTACTATTTTGAGGTAGGCTACTTGTACTTTACTTGAGTATTTCCTTTAAATGCTACTTTATGTTATACCCAGAGGGAAATATTGTACTTTTAACTCTATTACATTTATTTTATAGCTATAGTTACTCGCTATGCTTCACAGATTCATATTTCACTGAACAAAAAACATTTTTATTAAAAAAATGATTCATTGCCAGGCTATTTTTACTTTTCTTGAGTATTTATTTGTAATGTTACTTTATACTCCTACTCTATTACAACCCAGAGGGAAATATTGTACTTTTTACACCATTACATTTATTTAACAGCTATAGTTACTCACTATGCTTCACAGATTCATATTTAACTTAACAAAATAATTTTATTA
>CAKAOH010039344.1:253299-280539 GCA_916701665.1 Sebastiscus tertius | reverse complement strand
TGAGGCCCGAAAGTCTGAGGCTGCCGTTTGTTGTTATCATGTTATATGTGAAGTGAAACTGTGACGTAACACCAAACAGACAAACAGGGTGGTGGAAATATTCACGTGGATGCTTCACTTATGTCAGAGTTGGTGGTTTGAACGGGATCAGCTGCACATTGACCAAAGATTTGGACCAGAGGCACGGCTTGAATCAAAGCATACCACTTTCCCACCACATGCACCCCAGCCCAGCTCTTTTTCTATCATTGGGGACAAATGAGAAGGACTTGAAAAAGGATGCTCAAACAGTGCAGGACTACTAAATACTGCAACAGATTTAGGACTAAAGGAGTTAAACCTGTGATTAAAGGCTTACCAAAATATACTAAGAAATGTTGAGCTTGAAGGCAAATTCTGATCACAAGATTGAATTACCTGGTCGTTTTTGAAGCTTTCCACACAAGAAATGAGAAATGCAACAGAGAGGTGAAGTCCCGCCCTTTCCAGTGGACCCCATGGGACCTTTTTTCAGAAAAAAAACATCTTTGGAAGTCAACAATGGGAGACGAGTCATTTTTTGATCCCGTTTAGGGCTGTCCCGAATACAATTTGTTTTGAGTTTCGAAGCTTCGGTGAGAAATATTTAAAGTTTTTTCGAAGCTTTGCGGTGCAGCGTAACGCGGTGCAGCGTAACGCAGAGCAGCGTAACGCGGTGCAGCGTAACGCGGAGCAGCGTAACGCGGTGCAGCGTAACGCGGAGCAGCGTAACGCGGTGCAGCGTAACGCAGAGCAGCGTAACGCGGTGCAGCGTAACACGGTGCAGTGTAACGCAGAGCAGCAGGCTGGCTTGTTCTTCTGTCTGTCTCCATCTCCCCTGTTTCAGTGCCGCTGCCGCACTACTGTACACACACACACACACACACGCACACACCTCTACACACAACAGTGCTATCCATCTGAGAATAAATAATAATCATGAATGTTGACTATGAATAATGTCGTTGATTATCCCTTATTTCGAGGGCTATTTGGGGATTTTTACATTATTATTACAAAAAAACACGAAGCATTCGAATACTGATTTGGAGGTCGATTACCATGGCAACGGTCGAAGCATTCGAGTCAGCCCTAATCCCGTTTGAATTGCGCCATGAATCACACATATGTTGTTTGTCTATTTAAAAGATGATTTTTCAAGTCAAGAAAGTCTCAGTTTGTCGTAGTATTAATTAGTTTAGTGTGAAACCGCTCAGTGAACTACATCTCTCGTCTCTCACAATATACATCACCAACACTAGCTAGCTAACTTGGCTATGTAACTTGGCCCACGCACAAATGTAATGTTATCTGACCTGATGGGTTTTATCCAGCGGCTCCTGGTCTTTTTATCAGCCGGGAAGAGAAAGAACGAGTCGGACCCGTTGCTCATGTGAGTCCATCCCAGTATGAAACACACAGGCATCGTAGCTTCAGCGAGAGAGACGTCATTTCCGTGACTTTTGGGAGTGTAGCCTTTCTAATTCCGTATTTTCACAGTCTGACGGCCCCGACACATCGAGCAGACGGTCGGCCGTCGGAAAGTATGTAGCCATCGATGAGCGTTCGTCGGCCAAGTTTCTTCGCTGCGTCTCACACCGTCGGCTCTAGTCTGCCTGCGTTGGAGTTTTTTCGATCGATTCAGCATGTTGAATCGGCGGTGAAGCCTTTCTCATCTGATCATGAAACTTGTAAAATTGTCTTTTAAATTGACAAACATCATATGTGTGATTCATGATGCGAAACAAAATGATTTGTCTCTCGCCGTTGACTACTGTACGTATTTTTTCCCGAAATAAGGTCCCTTGAAAGGGGCGGGACTTTGCCTCTCTATATCATTGGGCTAAAAATGTCTATTAGCTTCTGCTCTTTAGTGGTGAACTTCGACTTTTGGACTGAATGTATTTTTCCTGTAGACTTGCTTCAGTGGTGAGTGGACGTCCCACCAGGCTATAATGTCAATCCAACATTAGCATTGTGTTAGCATTCATCTCTTTATGTGGTTATATGTTGGGGTCACATACTTACACAGGGAAAGGCTATTAACCTCAAGCCAAATATATTTTGCAGTGCAGAGATGGAGAAAGCAGGAATGAGGGTGGGGATGTAAAATATCAAAGGAGAGATGAGGTGAAGGATAAGAAGACTGGACAGACATGAAAAGGGAATCAGGACAACTCTATAAGCAGACTTTTCTAAAGAGAAGTGAAGCTATGCCCGTTCTCACAATGCAGATGTCAGCAGCTGGCTAAATGATTCATCAAAGAGATTTCTTCCTAATAGGATCTCTGCGGGAATCTTGGATTTTTTTTTTTTTTTAACAATATGCAGCACTTAGAAAGAGAGACAGGGGGTACAAAGTCATAAAATACAATATACACAATATAAGAAAAACACCTTTAGGGGAAAAAAGATTAAGATTTCATTTTAGCAGGCCAATTGCCTGTGGGATAAATTATTTCTTATTATGTTCTTTGTAGCCGGAGGCGTCTTTTAGCACCTACCAGAGTCGATCTTTAGAGACAGACCTTCTGGGCTTTAAGAAATGTTTTTTTCATATGTGGAAAGGTTAGTAATGTAAGGTAGAAAAGTTCAGAGAGCTTTTATACACATTTACAAGGACTCAGGAAACATATGAATGTGATGTGAAAGGCTCGTCAGGACTAGCCAGATGACCCTGCTCCGGGAGCCGCGGGGTATGAAAGGTATAATAAAAATGTGGAAACGGGTTATTGTTGTAGTTGAAGAATATCCAGTTGACACAGAAAATGGCCTCCGTACTGAAGCTTAGCATGTTTGCTCATCAAATACATTAATTTGTCGATCAAACATGCTAATCCTCTTACGGCGATATCGTCTCGAGTTCAGGTTCCCGTGGCGATGAATATTCATTGTAATGAGCAACAACACAGACGATGTTATATTTGTGTCGTACTGTATGTGATGTGTCAACGCAGCTGGGGGAAGAAAACAAAAAAGCAACCGTTGATGAAATCCGGAGATAAATATTGATCATTTGAGTACATGTGCAAAGCGCGAGGGTTGTGTTGAATAAAGCAGAAGAGAAAGAGAGGCTGTGAGATTGAGTAAAGGAAAAGTGTAGGCTGGCTGCGGCAGGGAGGAAAAGAAAGGGGAGGTAGTTGCATGTGTTTCTACTTTAGTATGCACGTCAAGCAGGGCTGAAATTAGTTGTGATTTACTGGAATGTGCTGCTTACCGCTCTCTCTGCTGCAAAACAGAAAAAAACGGGGCAAAGAAGAAGCTAATATGCTCCTTCGTCTTTCCTTTTAGCTCTTTTTAGATGAAGATCTGTTCCTTAGTGAAGAGCTTTTACACATCTACACTTTATTTTGTCGGTCTCGCTCGGTTGAGCATCCAATTTCCACACATTGTTATAAAGCGAAAAGCTGAACTTAAAGGGGACCCATCATGAAACATACATTTCACTTCCAACCCACAAACTGTGAAATAAGACAACCCAGTCAGTTTATGTCTGAGCTGCCTAGATCAGAAAACAACAAGCTGTTCAGATTTGGCTCCCCTTCCTATGTCACACGCAGGCTCATTAGAATATATGGCCCCCCATCTGAGTATCTCCACCATAGGCTGTATATATATATATATATAGGTGGACGATGCGTCTCCACTTCCTCCCACTGTACAAAAGTGAATCCAAAATATCCCGGATCTGGGAGCTGCCATCTTGAGATTTTGACATTATTTGGAGCCAGAGTCAGTGCAGTAGTGATCGGCAGTGGAGCCGCAGTATCGAGGTCCCGCCAAGCCCCTAGGAAGAGACCACGGTCGTCGATCCCGACTTTCGTAGTGGCCAAGCGGCGATATTGCAACTTCCGTGTCAGTCACGTGATGCATTGAGCCCAAAAAGACTTTTCCCCATAGACTTCCATTGAAAAAGAGACGTCTGTCACTCAGCAGATCATTTTTTTTGCGGTGAATCAGCTCCCCAGTACGAACACTCTAATAGACCGTATTTAAATCATTACGTTTTTAAAGTTGTAAAACGCACTAATAGCTGAATACAGGCTTATTTCCCTTCCTCCGTTCATGTGAGTGAACCGGGTCTTCCCACCGAGACCAGGCCGAGGCTGGAGCGCAAGCCGTGACGACGGCATGACAGTAGAACCCCGTGGCCAAGTCATGTGACCGAGCGGACGCTAGTCCGCCAATCATCTCGGACGCTACTCCGCCAAGATCCGGGTACTTTTATATCCAGCTAACATTACTGCCAAGCAGCTGAAATATAGAGTGATATTGTGCTTTTAGCTGACGTGTGTCTCCTCACTGTTTTGAGCGATGCTCGTTCATGTCTATGTAGAGTGAGCACAAACGCGAGCAACAGGACGCTGACTTTAGTTGACTTAACAGCCACAGGTGTCGCTGTTAACAAGACATTTCTGATTCTTATAATCAGTCCCTTTAAATGTGAAATTATATATAAATATATATATGTGTGTGTGTATGTGTCCCTAAAATCAATTAATAATCATGATAAATAATCGTGATCTCAATATTGATCCAAAATAATGATGATTATCATTTTGGCCATAAATGCTTAGCCCTATGTGTTACTAAACGTCTCCACATTGAGTACCAATTCCAATCTGCTTTATGATCAATTGTGAGTTTGTACATTTATGCTTTCGAGTAAAAAGCACCCAGCAGGTCGGCTTGTTTTTTTCTACACCTACTACGAACCGCCTGCTTTTCTGCTTCTGGCCACGATGACTCAGAGTTATTGACCGCAGTCTCCAATTTATGCATGCATGTATGCACTCACATTCAGTATGTTCCTGAGATTTAGAATCTTAAAACTTGTTATGATGCAAATGTTCAGTCAGGCAGCCGAAACCCCCGTCTCCCCACAGTCCATTAAACCAGTGTGTTGTGGCCCGCATGAAGCTTTGGCCGAGTTATTGACCGGCTGGCCTGCAGGCTTCTCTTCCCCCCCCGGGCCAATCGATTTGCTAGTCTGGGTCAACCAATGGTCCAATGGGTCCACGAGTTCTCCATCCACAGCAACAGCTACGATCGATCACCAGTCTCCTCCCTCCTCCCGTGATCATATCTGCCAATTCATTTCACCTTTTTAGTTACCTATTCCTGTAGTTCTGTGCATGTTGTTTTAATGACCTAGTTATCAACCTGTAGTTTTTTTTTTTTTTGCTTGTTTCCCTCTTTGCTTCCCTGCTTGTTTTCCCTCCTCTCTTATCTTCTATAATCTTCTCCTTCATGCTATCTACAAAAACGTCTCCGCCGTTTTCTACAAATTGTTCTGCCACTTTACTCCACTTTTCATCCTTCCACTCGCCTGCACTGTGGCCTCTCCTGCTTTTAGAGCGGTTGATCAGTTCACCCGAGACCAGTTAACCATACTTCTGCCTACTGGCCCTGGGGGGAAGCGGCAAGTCTCAGCCAGGTTAGTGACATCATGAAGCCAGATCCTGACTCAAAAATGGGACCTTGATACCTTTTTCCAACATTTGACAGTGATTTGATTTATTCAACTCGACAAAGCATCAGCATCTAAAGGTCAGCTGATGAGACTAGTGTAAGGTTTTATTCATTAAATACTTGAATAGCTGAAAATAAGAAGTAGGTAGGATGGAAATAGAGGAATTTAATAACCCAGCCAGGCAACATCAAACACTTATTTAAATCTCATTAATACCGTAATGTTACCAGACTCATCACCTCAACCAAAAAAAAAAAAAAAAAGATGGTTGATCACACCAGAGACGACCGGTTTCTAAGTAACAAGAAATTGCGAGATGAAATTTCATCAGTGGCCCCATCATTTATCCTTAATGCAAACATCTCCCCGGACGGCCGATCCGAGCAACACTCAAGCTACTGCAGAGCTCGCAGTCATTAAATGTGATTAACATTTTATTACTGTCTCACTTCTCACCTCTCCGCATCACCAGTAGATCAGGAGAAGGGCTTATTAGAGCTGAGCCTAAACTAACAGCTAGTGTAAAGATCAAATTGATCGTCAGATGAGCGTGTGTGTGTGTGTGTGTGTGTGTGTGTGTGTGTGTGTGTGTGTGTGTGTGTGTGTGTGTGTGTGTGTGTGTGTGTGTGTGTGTGTGTGTGTTTCAGAGAGACTCCCGATTGTCTCTGAGAAGTCTACGGCTTTGCAAAAGATTATAAAATCTCACCCTCTGCAGTCATTAAATGATATCTCACGATTTCTGTCAGTCAAAGTTAAGCTATTATGCTTTATTTTATGATTAGGTACAACATTGGTTTAAAAAAAAGTAAACTTTAATAAGCAGCTTTGTAGTAATTAAAAGTTTTCTGTTGAAAAGGCAGACATTGAAGGATGCCTGACAAGAGGGTGTTGCCTGATCATTGTGTGCTATTATTGAAGAGCTTGGTTTTTGTGTGTCGTGCTGATGAACATACGACTAAGAAAGGCGCCAAGGAGATTTGCATAGAGTCGGAGGCAGGCTGTTGGGTGGAGGAGAGAGTCGGAAGATGAACTGTCTGCAAACCTCCCTGAGAGAGTGGAGCAGAGGGGCCAGGCGAGACATAAACCAAATGAACCACACACACACAAAAAAGACTATAAATACACTTGGACACATTCATTTCCTCTGTGCTTCTGCCAGCACACACACATATTCATATTAGGGCTGTGAATCGATTACAATATTTAATCGCAAATTAATTGCACATTTTGTATCAGTTCAAAATGTACCTTAAAGGGAGATTTGTCAAGTATTTAATTCTCTTATCAACATGGGAGTGGGTAAATATGCTGCTTTATGCAAATGTATGTATATACTTATTAATGGAAATCAATTATCAACACAAAACAATGACAGATATTGTCCAGAAACCCTCACAGGTACTGCATTTAGCATAAAACAATATGCTCAAATCAGAACATGGCAAACTGCAGCCTAACGGGCAACAACAGCTGTCAGTGTGTCAGTGTGCTGACTTGACTATGACTTGCCCCCAAAACTGCATGTGATTATCATAAAGTGGGCATGTCTGTAAAGGGGAGACTCGTGGGTACCCATAGAACCCATTTACATTCACACATCTGGAGGTCAGAGGTCAAGGGACCACTTTGAAAATGGCCATGCCAGTTTCTCCTCGCCAAAATTTAGCGTTTTTATTTTGTTTAAGCGTAAGTTTGGAGCGTTATTTAACCTCATGTGAGACAAGCTAGTATGACATGGTTGGCACCAATGGATTCCTTAGGTTTTCTAGTTTCATATGATGCAAGTATTGATTCTAGCTTTAAAACCTAGCTGTAGTAGCGGTTAGGGGTGTAATGATCCATCAATCTGGATCGGTATATAGATACGATTTATCAACGATCCAATATCATCGATGCAAGGTGGAGATATCCAAACATTTCCTCATCTTTAAGATACGGTTGTATTTTGAAATTCCCATGCCGATTGTGTGTCACCATTTCTGTCCAAGTGCACCTCCTTCAGTGATAAAATTGTCAAATCATATTTGAGTTGCTTTTTGTGACTTGATATACATGTGGCCGTTTGTGTTAAATGGGCATATGATATTGTGACATATCGATTTCAAATGAACCGAACAATTCATACACGACCGGAACCGTGACTACAGTTCGGATTTTTGTACCTGAACCATTCCATCCCTAGTCGACATACAGTATTTACTACAGACTGCTACTCGCTTGGTTCTTTTCATCAGGCTTCAAACTCAAACTTTGTTGAGCCGAGCCCTTTTCCCTTTTCTACCATTTTTTTTTTTAAATATTCTTTTTAATTCTAGTAAGGTCAGTTCACTTGAATTTTGTGGGCAAAATAGAATCCATCATCTCTGCCATGTACCAGTCTTTCTGCTGAAATGGATTTGACTTTTGAGTGAGTGTGAAAGTGACACATAGTTCTCTCTCTCACAAGGTTCATGTGCTTTTGTAAAGCAGTCTCAAAAATGTCTGACTCGCCGAGCCGCCTTTCATGTTTTAGTCTAAAAAAATCAAGCTATTGAAAGTTAAACAAATTAAAAAGTAAGAAAAGGCTTTTGTGAGGAAGGATGGAGCCTACAGCGCAGCTTTAGCATTGATGAACTTATACAACATTTAGGAAAGTTGCCTTTCTTTGCTCATCAATCACTTCACCTCCACAAGGCTGAAACAGCCTGCTGGATGTCACACAGCTTTTGTACATCTTCATTAAAGCTCCGGTACGTTCGCTATAACTTCACTAATGACCTTGTCACTGTGTTCATGTGCAAGCAGAACAAACGTTTTATTATTTTCAGAACTCAAAAGTATTGTGTTTGTAGACACATCTATTTCTAATATGATTATTTATGCTATATGCCGTGCTAATATGATGATTGTATTGCTTAATATTTTACTAAATACCTCTCGATCACTGTGATGCGCAGTACGTGTGGCTGATTGTGTGTGTAGGCCACTATAGGCGAGATTCTCAACTGATCGCCATACTTAAGTTACGATACGATCTTATTGCGTTTTTAAACATTTTATTGTGATGAGATATATTGAGATTTATTACCTTTTAAACTGCAAATGATGCAGTTTGTCAACATCTGTTTTATCTCATAAGATACCTGTACAGTTTTCACTCCGTTCATCTCAGAGGTTTCATTCACATATCTTGTGGTGAGAGGTCAACAGACCCCTTCTCGACAAAATGTAGTTGAGTTATTTAGCGTTCTTACTGACAAGCTAACATGACATGGTTGGTACCAATGGATTCCTTAGGTTCTAGTTTGATATGATACCAATATCTTCACTCTAGCTGTAAGACTGAGCCCGCTACAACATCTGAAAAACAGAATAGTGACTGGGCCGGATTGTTAAGAGGTTAGTAGTTAATATATTAAAAGATGGATCCTTGAGCAAAGGTGTGCTAGTTCAGACTGAGGCAGATAATAGGTTGCCTCCTCGGTGCCAGGGTGACTAATCCCCTGGACCATATGTCAGCGGCTTGTCCAGCCCAGAGCCAGTACAGCAAAAGGACAGAGCTATGCAGGACAGGAAAACACAGACACACAGTGCGTCCACATGTAAGCAGCCATCCGGCTTTTGAGTTTTTACTTACTTAAAGGTTGTATGATGATAGGGTAGTTTGTGTCTGGTTGTGAGCTGTCATAGCATTTACAGAAGGTTACTGTCACTCTGACTATATAAGTGAAACAAGTGTAAGTGTGAGGGGGGGACAGAGGGGCAGGGAGGAGGTTGTAGACCATCATGGTGCAAGTTTAAGGTACAAGCCATCTGCTGCTACATCACAATGAAGCTAACTGAAACCTGCTCTCATTCCAGGAGACAGCAGCGGCCTCAGGGGGGAGGAGGAGGAGGAGGAGGTGGAGGAGGAGGAGGTGGAGGTGGAGGGGGAAAGAACCAACCTCAGCTGATACAGCAACAGTCACCACAGCACCAGAGGGATCAAACCCAACATCAATCTCCAAACCAACAGCAGCAGAATTTAACAGAACTGGGAGATAACAGGAACAGTAGTGCTGGTGGTCGGCCACCTCGCCAGTATCAAGGCGGACATGGGCAGCAGCGCCAAGGAGGGCCCCCGCATCACGGATACAGCCAGAACCGGCGTTGGCACCACAATCAGAAAGGTCAGGGGCAAGGACAGACAAACTCTTCAGGCGATAAAGGAGTACCCACGAGAACAACCAAAGACAGAGAGACGGAGAATGTAAAACCGGGCGACGAGCAGATCAGACCACCTCAAGACTACGGCAGCAGGAGTCCCAATGAGTCACCCAGACCTGAGTCAACACCCAATACCAATGCTTTCCCACATCTGACAGTTGGAAAGGAATCTCCCAACCCAGCAGGAAGTGGGAAGGCAAGCGAGGGCCAGTTGGAGCAGCCCAAAGTCAGCCTGCTGCAGTCGTCAAAGGAGAGGCTGAGGAGGAGACTAAAGGACAAGGTACCGAAAAGCTGCTTAGGGCCTGTCACTCAGTATTAAGGCAATCAGGACTAATGTGTATGTGTACACACACGCTACCATTTAGTCTTATAATTACTTTCATTATGTTCACGCACACACATGCACGGCCATTAATACATAGACACATTCTTTCACTGCCTTGCTTTAGTCATTCATCCACTGAGTTATTTAGCAGATTGACACACCCAGTCTGGCAGGAAGGTGAGCACATGTTCTCACCGAGGAGGTGAAGAAACTAAAGCGGCATTAGCTTAACCCTGTTTGATGTTTTCCACCGTGTGCACTAAACTGGCCAGTTAGCCAACTGTCTTGCTGCTCCTCAGCTTCCTCTTCCTCCTCTAACTCGTCACCACCAGGGTGGTTTGATTTGACAGCAAGGAACTCCCCAGCAGGCAGCGAGGCAGGAATTAATAAACAGCGACATCAATGAATCAATGAATCAATGAGTGTCTGAGCCAGCTTTTTGCTTGATTAGGGCGAACTGAACTCCAGCTAATGATAGATTTATTTTGAAACTTATTTAAGCAGCTTTTTTTTTTATCATAGTTTACTGTCTGCACAGGGCTTTCACCTCAACTTTCCAGGTATACATAACTACCGCGTTCATGTGAATTTGGTCAATATGTTATATGATGGGCTTTGTTAGGAATGTGGTTATATTCATACAGATCACTAAACCCCCAAAAAAGATCTATCAAAATAGCACATATCACAACCTGATTGGGTTTCACATCATGGGTTATTGACATGAAAGCAGTGTGTCATTTGTCATGCTGGTGCAAACATTATATCAGTACGGGGATTCTCAAACAGGGGCACTTGTCCTCAATTCATTTGAAAAGAAAAAAACAACAGACATCGCAATTTTATTTTGAAAAATCGGGCTAGTGAGCTAGTCACTAGCCCGACGTGGCATTTTCCTTACCCCAGGCAATCGGGCGTTCCTTATTGTTTAGACCAAAAGTATGTTAAAAAATCTTTTTAGCAGTCAAGCAGAGGAGTTGAAGTGGAAGCAGAAAGCAATTGATAAATGATTGAAATAGTTAGCTGAACGTTAAGGGGGCTCCGACCAGGATTTTTGGGGCCAGGCACCGATCGCTGGAAGCAGAATGGGCTGATCCCGATCACAGGGTCTGTTTGACGCCCTCTGTTTATTGTGTAGTAATATTTATTTACACATTTAAATGTCTCACGTATTTTGCGTCATCTGATCGGCCTTTGTAGATACCACCGATCTAGGGATGCTAATTTTGAAAAATTCTTAACCGATAACCGACCTTCGTTAACTGATTATTAACCGACAAGAATTGTGCGTTGCATGCAGCGTTGCATGCAGCGTTGCATGCAGCGTTGCATGCAGCGTTGCATGCAGCGTTGCGCCAGCTGCATAATAGCGTTAATGGGTTAAAATGCTTAATGTCTGTTAACGGTTAAACGGTTAATTGTTAACATCCCTACACTGATCACATTATCTAGATGGATAACGGCCGCTTACGTTCGGTGGCCAAACGATCGGAGCACCTTTACTTTAAGTAACTGATGAACAGTTCAAATAGATAAAGGTCATGAATAAATGGTTGAGACATCCCCTCTTCTGCTACTCCAAATGGTAAAGTAGTAACACAAATGCAAACTTGACAGTTCAGTTCTATATAAGAAATATTGAAACAATACACTTTTATATAATCAATAGGGCTGTGTATTGGCAAGAAATTGGCAATATATGATCTGTTTCATGATACAGGGGTTACGATTCAATATAGTGCGATACTGTAAGCGAATCTAATTTTAGGAAAATGGTCATAGTATAATGAATAAAGTCATAGTATAATGAATAAAGTCATAGTATAATGAACGCACCACCATATGCATAAAATGTGAATAAAAATAGTTGACTTTTTGTATTCAATCAGAACAGTGAGACCTGCATTTATTACAGTCCCTGTAGCTTCCAACATCATAGCACTACTTTGAGAGGACGCATCTCTTTGCAAATGAAATAAATGATTGACTTCTTACACACAATAATCAACAGTGTTAAACAACATGCAGTTTAAAACCAATGGAGACATTTGGAAGGTGATGTCAATGAAATGTTGCGTGTAAATAAATGAAATCCAGCCACATTTCATCAGCTCATTAGACTAGTAACAGCCTTTAATCTGTCTGCTGTTCATATCCATGCTTCTCTAACTTAACTACTTAAGGAAGAAAGAGTTAGCGTACAACCAAATCACTGAATGAAACCACCTAGCTTGTGGTCAAACCTACCAATCTATCATGTTGAAACTGAATATCGTCACCTACCTACCACTCATGTCCTTTTCCATCTCCCATCTCAGGAAGAGGCTCGTGTGGAGGCGTCGGGCTCCGGATCGCAGAGCATGGACCGGCTGGTGGACCTTCTCAACAGCATGAGGAGCAACAGCAGCGGGGTGGAGCAGCAGCTGGCCTCCTTCATGGAGGAGGCGCAGTGCTCGGCGCGCTCCGAGGAGACCCTGGCTCAGGTGGTCAGCACCATCTACTCCAAGGCCGTGTCGGACAGGAGCTTCGCCGCCACGGCCGCCAAGCTCTGCGACAAGATGGCGCTGTTCATGGTGGAGGGGACCAAGTTCAGATCGCTGCTCCTCAACATGTTGCAGGTGAGAGCGCCGGGAGGGAGTCGGTTAGTTCAGGTGCTGCTTCAAGCTTTCCAAACTCATTCATTTCATTTCACTTTAGTTAAAGTTAGTTGATGGAGTTTCCAGCAGGTGCTGAAAATTCTTTCAGCGGCATTTTGCTAAAAAAGAAACTCAATAAAATAGCTTACAGTAGTTTAGGCTATACAGCAGTTTACCTCAGACAGACTACCAGATGGTTCTCTGGGTCTCTCTCTGGGGGCTCTCCTGGTAGTTGGTCCAACTAATCCAGGGGTCAGCAACCTTTACTATGAAAAGAGCCATTTTAGGCAAAAAAACAAACAAAAAATCTGTCTGGAGCCGCAAAACATTTGATCATTGTGATGAAGGTAACACAGTTTATAGTCTAAGTATATAATATATAAGTCTAATGCAGTGAGGGCCCAAGTGCAAATGTACGACAGAGTATTAGGGCCACATTGAGGGAAAAACATCTGAGATCTACCGAATAAAATCAGAATATTACGAGAAAAAAAGTTGTAATATTACGAGAATAAAGTCACAACTTTACGAGAAAAAAAAGTATTAATTTTACGAGAATAAAGTTATAACTTGACGAAAAAAAGCCATAATATTACGAGAATAAAGTCATAACTTTACAAGAAAAAAGTCGTAATATTACGAGAATAAAGTCATAACTTAACGAGAAAAAAAGAAAATAACACGTAAAATTACTATTTTATAATATTATGACTTTATTCTCTAAATCTCAGATTTATTTTGTTTTTCTCAATGTGGTCCTAATACTCCGTCGTACCGCCATACCATAGACCTACAACAATGATAAATAAAAATGTAAATGTAAACAAAAAAACAGTTATTCGTTTCCATTTTTATAAATCCACAGGGAGCCACTGGAGAGCGGTTAAAGAGCTGCATGTGGCTCCGGAGCCGCAGGTTGCTGACCCCTGACCTAATCCATTCAAATCTGTTATTCCTACGTTTCTACTTTTACTTGAGTAAAGGATCTGTGTACTCCTCCCACTACTGCTCTGTTGCTGTAGGACACTGGCTACTGATCGTGCAGTACGCTGCTATCTTGATAATGAGCTGACAGAGCAGCTACAGTGCATCACGGTTAAAAAATGAGCTGTGATATGACCGTCTCTACTCCCGTCTGCGCAGCACCGCTGTTTTGAATTTCATTGGATCTTGTCAGCTTGTTAGTTGTCTTCTGTAAATACTTTTATGCACTTATATATTTCAATATGCGTCACATTCTGACTCCCAGAAACATTTTTTGGGAATTCAAAGCTCCATTACGGGCTTGATGTGGGATCTTTGGGACTAGAAGTATACTAGTCTGCAACAGTTGATTTACAGTAAAGTCACAATTAGTCCTGAAATGCTGTCAATCTACAGTAAAAAAAAATCAGTTTATATATTAAATCGTTTAAAGTCAAGAAAACATGTTTCTAGTTCCAGCTTCTTAAATGTGCTGCTTTTCTCTGTTTTTATATAATCAAACATTAAATATCTGTTAAGCTGTTAGTCACACAAAACAATCAATTTAAAAGATGTCAACCGTGATCTCTGGGAGATTGAGTGGCACTTTCCACATTTTATAGACCAACTTTTCAATTGATAAAACTTAATCATCAGATAAAGCCATAATGACCCTGAAGAGTTTTTTACCTTTTGGATAAAACTACCTTTCATTATTTCACTAAAGTCTATTGCTTTACTTTTTAAATCCCTGTATAGCTTCCACACAAATATCCCAAGAAATTACTTTAAGCGAGATTTTTCAAAATGCCCTTATAAAGATCCTTGGAAGCTACCAGCTCTTTTTTCATCATCTTTAGTAGATGGTTTTTTGGCAAACCAGTATTTTTGTATACAGTATGTTTTAAGAACTGTGTGTGTGATGCTGTAAATGTCAGTGGGCAAAGTAGCTAATCTAAACACCCAGGGGAGAGAGCCCCCCCCCCACTACCTAACTGCACAGTTCCAGTCTTGCACCCATGATGAAAACATCCTCTCAGCCGTTATATATTTCACTGCCTCTCTCCCCCTCCTCGTCCCTCATGAGCTCTCTATTACGCCGCTCCCCCGTCTTATCGCCTCCCCTCACCCAGAACGACACGGGCCAGTGCCTCGTTACTTCTCCCTGCACACACTTTCTCTCTTTCTAACCATGCTTCACCCCTACCTCCATCCTGAGAGTCCGATAAACCTCCCCAGAGCACCAGACATTCTAAAAGACCTCCCGTTTCCTTCTCCTGCAGATGTTCTTTTCGACTGCACTCCTACACTTTTCTTTTTCCTCCTCCCCTTCTGTTTTTGTTTTCCCATTAAAACACCTCTTTCTTTAGATGTTGACTTTTTTTATCCCTGACCCAGCAGTAGTGAATCCTACTTTTTAATCCCTTTCTACGCTTTTTATTCATTCCCCCTTTTTCCACAGCTGTGTGGTCACCTCCTCTTCTTTTACTTCTCACTTTAATTCCCACTTCCCAGCCGGCACGGACCCCCTCCTCGTCTTTGACATTTTGGCTTTTTGCTTTAAAACGTTTTAAATGTCATAAGTGGGCTCATGAAGGCCGTCATTAATGCTGTTGCTCCCAGACCCCTGGATCTCAATATGGGGGCAATTAGTCTGTGTGTAAAAAGAGACGCCTCGGGGTTTGTTGTTGCTGCCGTTAAACGAAGTCAGACTGCTAATGCCGTTGGCAACCCTCCTCATCTTTTTTTAAAGGGACTGTTTTGTAAGAATCAGAAATGTCTTGTTATCAGCGACACCTGTGGCCGTTAAGTCAATGAAGTCAGCGTCCTGTTGCTCGTGCTTGTGTTCGCTCTACATAGACATGAACGAGCATCGCTCAAAACAGTGAGGAGACACACGTCAGCTAAAAGCACAATATCACTCTATATTTCAGCTGCTTGGCAGTAATGTTAGCTGACCAGACCAAGGTCTCTCCATGAATCAATGCTGATCCTAGTGTTGGCTTTTCCTGCCTCAGCCTCCCGACCGCGGCCGGAGGGAACAAGGAGACACCGGAGTTTTGGTCGGAGACGATAACGTTTCTCTCTGCGAAGCCCCGTCACTTCACAAGACACGGGAAACCTCTGTTGGTCTGGAGGAGCTGCAGCAGTTATTTCTGCACAAACGTCCACTGTACAATCACTAGATATTCTCAGAGCTAAACTAACTCTTCTGCAGTGTGTAGTGTGCGCGCATGCACGTGAGAGCGGAGCGAAAGAGCGAGAATGAGCGCGGTGTGTGAGTGAAGGCAGGCAGGCAGAGTAGCAGAGGAGCAGAGTACAGCAGAGACTCCGGTCCTGGAGACCAAAGCTACGGTCTCCCCCGCGTCCTCCGACCGCGGCCAACACTGTTTAACAGACGGGCTTCACCAGATACAACCAAGAGGTTTTGGTGCTTCACTGTAGTTTGTGTTGAAGTCTGAGTCTGAACAGCGTAGCCACACACGAGCGCGCATGGGACACCGACCAGCAATGATTTATACATGTAAGAAGTTACAGTTGCTTTAAATATGCTCGTCTTTTCCGTCGCTTCAGTCATCTTTTTCCGTATGCTTTGCTATATGTGTGTTTCCTGCCATTTTGCTGGCTTGTTGTCCAAGTGTTTGAATACTACGGCGATGTCCTTGGAGTTGTGTGAGTGGTGTGTGTAGTTGTTTTTCACAGTGAGTTTTTCTTTTTGTTGTTGGATCCGTTCAAGGCCACACATTCTGTTTATGTACAAGCGGAGCTTCAGTGTAATTGTCTGTCGAGTACGTGAGAATATAAGCCGCTCGTGTTTCTAGTGCACTTCAGTAACAGGCAGAGTTCCTCTGACTGTTAATAAAGTTTCAGTTTAACCTGCCGTATAACATCTTTACAAGTGCGCATTACGCATTAACCCATATTAACCCCAACACTTTTACAGCACTGACACAGTTCACTACTCTTCACTTTCAAACCAAATTAACATATTCTCCTCCACTTCTGACAGATAAAAGAAATTCATGAATTTGTTTAATGTGCTTTTCAACTGCTTTTTGGCTTTAAGTACTCTAAGCTGCGAGGTTAATGTGTGCCACCTACAAAAACTCCAATCGGTGCGATAGCAGAGATGTTAATGGTGATTACCACCACCGCTGATGAATTTGTGAAACACTTAAATATCCACCAGCCTACCTACCTACCGCCTACTTAGAGCTTGTATTACATATTTACAAAAGCTGGATGGACTGTGGTGTTTGAGTGTGTTTTCCAAACTTAATATGCATCTGTGTTTTTCTGTCTCCCCACAGAGGGACTTCGCCTGTCGAGAGGAGCTCCAGCAGTCAGATGTGGAGAGGTGGTTGGGTTTCATCACCTTCCTGTGTGAGGTGTTTGGTACCATGAGGAGCAGCTCCGCAGAGCCATTCAGGGTGCTGGTGTGTCCCATCTACACCTGCTTACGAGAGGTCTGTACACATTTTTTATCAATATGTATTAGGGGTGGGGAAAAAAGCGATTCACTTATGTACCGCGATTTTTATATTTTTAATGCCAGAATTGATATATTTGTGTCTATGGAAGGAAGTCTATAAGAAGGAAGTAACCGCTTTTATTGTTGTAGTCTGAGTAACAAGATGTCATATCCGTTCCGTATCCGCCAAACCAAAACAGACCACAGCTGGCCGCAACGAGGAAGTAAAACGACCTGCACCTTCACATGTTAAATCCATCGTGGTAAACACTACACATCCAGTAAAGGATGGAAACACTTTGGGTTTCACAAAGCTGCACGCTAACTCTGTCACGGACAGGAAACATTATCGTATTGCTGTAATGTGCGGTTGAGCCGGCTGTCGCTCTCATCTCTGTGGTCATATCGGCCGACGCTACAACGGTAGAGCACCCAGATACTGACATTTCTGTTAAATGCATTCAAACGGCCCCGATGGAGCTGACCATGGATGGATAAAGAGAACGGAGCTGACGGGAGAGCTAGAGACGGACTTGGTGAAGTTAGAGGAATGACTATGTCCGTTTTTCAAAATAAGATGTTAACAAAGAGAACTGTATATATAAAATACATCTATGGAAATGAGATCAATTATATTCACCAGAAGTATAAAACATTACACATCCCTTATAAATTTAAAAAGAAAATGCCACTAATTTGTGTGGAACATTTTTTATTCTTTGATTTTTGGGTTGCTAGAAAAACTGTAAAGAATAATTCCTGACGATGACTGATTTATTTGACTTCAGGACATCTCTGCTGAAAATCAATCATTTTTACTGTATAAATTGAGATATTTTTCAGATTAAAAGTCCCTAGAAGTGTATGATTCAACTTATTCCCATGGTTTAGTGCTAAAAAAAGTTAACAAAAATCACAATAAATCACAATATCGAATCGCAATACATATTGAGTCACACCAAAGAATCGGGAGATAGGTGTATCGTCCCAGCCCTCATAAGTATGTCAATGACCAATTGATCAACCCCATCCATGTGTTCCAGTAAGAGGAAATCTGTGTCTGTACATCTTGTCCGTTCAGATCGATCCGTGCACCGAGTTTCCTGTTTTTGACCAGACCTAGTCTAGACTCGAGACACCACAGCAGGGTTTGGTTAGTGTTGTAAACAGTCTGGACACCATCAGTTCCAGGAAAATGTGTGACCCCAGGTTCAGTTCTCATCAGCCAGTCATGCTCTGTTACGCACACTCCCTTTGGTCACCATGGAAACCATGTAGGGTAGCCACAGCAGACGCGCCGTGATACAGAAGTGGTTAACGGCCGATGGAATATTGAAAGGGGAAGTGAGGGGAAAGCGGAGGAGACTGTGGTCGGGTTGACAGTTACTGCAGAGGAAGTTTAGTGATGCAACGACAGGTAGAAGAGAAGAAGGGAGAGATTAATCATTTTTTAATGTTTGGTCTGAGAGGTAGTGAAGAAATAATGGCAGGTTTGAGGCACGTGCCCGGTAGTTTCACAACCCACGTCCACACCTCTACCGGTCTGGCACTCAACACACACACCCCGCGCCTCGCTAACAAACACAACAATCAACACATAACTAATGCCATCCACGCCCTGTCTGAGCGTATGCCCAGGGCATTATCTCAGCTTGTTAGAGGGCTCCGCAACATGACCGAGGGTGTGGACGCACAATGTAACACACCTCCGTATTCCTGCGACGGCGGTGTCACATTTAGCCTGACGGTGCTTGAGGTCAGAACACACCTGCGAACAATGTCAAAATATTTGTGTAATGATATGTGCGAATCTGTGCGTTTGTGGTCGCTAGACGTGCTTGTTCGTCAATCTCCGTTTCCCAGAGCCATTGTTCCTGATTTTTTTATCCATCTGCTGTTTTGTCTATCCTGTCGTAACATGTAGTTGTCGGATTCCAGCTTCAAGCTGTGTGCCATAACGTGCACTCGCGTGTGTGTGTGTGTGTGTGTGTGTGTGTGTGTGTGTGTGTGTGTGTGTGTGTGCATATGAAAGTATATGTGCCTGCTCGTGCGTGTGTATGGCAGTGCATTTTGCAGCGGCTGTCCTCTGTAGTTGTAGCCTGCAGAACAGGATTATGTAACATCTGAGGTGTGTTAGGAAGTGTGTTTTTCGAGTAGGCTATACATGGCAGCTGTACATATAGTCAGTGAGCGCTGATCTCATCCATTCATGACTCACAAGCCAATGGTGTTTCTTTTAAATGCCACAATCCACGTAGATGCACTAAGTTAGCCACAAATGTTAATCCTACATTTATTGATATTTTTTTTTGGCAATTTAAGAGCAGCACAAGCTGTAAACTGCCATGTTGTCAACTTTTAAGTTGCTATGGCAGAGATGTTAGTAAAAAAATGAAAAAAGAAACTTCTTAATTGAATATTTTAGACTCACTGTGATATTTGTGAAGCAAAAGTTTTCCTTGCTTTTGCTCATTCATTGAGCTTGCTACTGTTTCAGCTAGGGCTGTCAAAGTTGATAACACGTTAATGCCAATTAATTAATGCCACTAATTTCTTTAACGCATTAACACAACTTGCACTCCAAACTTTCGCTTTTGGCGAGGAAACACTGGCATGGCCATTTTCAAAGAGGTCCTTTGACCTCTGATCTCAAGATATGTGAATGAAAATGGGTTCTCTGGGTACCCACGAGCCTCCCCTTTACAGACATACCCACTTTAAGATAATCACATGCAGTTTGGGGCAAGTCATAGTCAAGTCAGCACACTGACACACTGACAGCTGTTGTTGTCTGTTGGGCTGCAGTTTGCCATGTTATGATTTCAGCATATTTTTTATGCTAAATGCAGTACCTGTGAGGGTTTCTGGATGATATATGTCATTGTTTTGTGTTGTTAATTGATATCAAATAATAAATATATACCTACATTTGCATAAAGCAGCATATTTGCCCACTCCCATGTTGATTAAAGTATTAAAATACTTGACAAATCTCCCTTTAAAGTACATTTTGAACATAAAAATCGTGCAATTAATCGCCATTAAATATTTTAATCGATTGACAGCCCTAGTTTCAGCATGTTACTGTAGTTACATAGGTTGTTAAGAAACTTTGTGGTGAAAAAATTTTGAACAGCGATTGAGCCAACCAACATGTCAATTAAACAGCTTAAATACACTGGCAAATCAGAAATTCATATTTACGCAGACCATTGTATAAAAGTATGTAAAGCACAGCTTGTACTAAACTGCACAGGCAAGATAAAAACAGATTCTTATTATAATACTGTGCATTTAAAAAAGACAAAAGGAATCATCAAACATTTCTTTATTAAGGAGGAACAGTCCTACACAGCCAAACGGTCACAAAAAATCAGAAGGCAGGTAGCAGGGCACTCAAATTAACATATAAAACCATCTTTCACTGGCGTAATAGACCTACATGTGGCCCACAGGCGCCTTCATCAGGGTATTGGTTTGCAGTTGCACACTGCAGAAAGCATGTGCATACACTGTGTCTGGTGGTGACCTCAGGGGCTATTTATATTGTGCCTCGGTATCAGTCTTTGAAAGTCAGCATGGGCCCTCGTAGTCTCATTCAACTCAGAATATACAGTATATTAGGACAATGATTATGTACATTTAAAAAAACTTTGAATATTTTTAGCATCAAGCAATTGTAAGTTCTGGTCCTGACACTAGACCTGCTGTTGCTATGCAACTATTGAAAATCCAGTTAAAGTTGAAGTAGTCATAATTTTAATTTTGAGCATGTCATTAGTACCCTGATGAAACTGTGTAACTGAAACTGAAATGTTATTTCTCTCAGCACTCGTACATAATTTGTTTTTTCTTTCAGCCAGCAGTATGATGACAGATTTCAAAATATACAAATATACATGCGTCTGAGTAATTAGGTCAAACTGAAGGACAGATTAAGCCTCAGCATAATATTTAAATAAATAAGGATGTTTTTTTCTAGTTGACTTCACTGAGTCATTCATGGTGTTGCTGCCATTTTTGATGCATTTCTTCCATTCAGTGTTATAAGATGATCGCGGCTGTCCTAGATTTTCTTGCTTTTTATGTTCCTGATCAAATGTCTTTTGAATGAAAATACTGTAAATGGAAATCACACAGAATCCCCGTGTTTCCCTGTGTTGACAGCTTTGATTGAGCTTTGATTATGTAACTAACCAGCTTCAACAGAGAGACTCTGTGTGTTAAGTAGTCTCACAGAAACGGGTTTTCTCTGCAGCTTCTACTTAAAGGTGCTCTAAATGATATCTAGAGCATTAACATAGCAGCAAACAACTATTTGCTTGTAATTCGAGCATCTCCTTGCTTTGTTGACATTGCCGGGCTGGCCACGCGCTTTTTTGTGCTTTTAGTGCATGTGAGCGTGCCCCACTGGCTAGCTCGCGGCTGCTCTGCACTGTGCTCATACGGCGGTTACAGCTGATAACCGTTGCATAGCATCCACCCTCCAGTTCTCCCCCAGGTTAACACTGTTAGCTCTGTTAGCTGCAAGCTGCCAGCTCAGCTGTTGCCATGTTGAGAGCTGTGTGAAGACAAAAGAGAGGCGAAAACCCACCCCGTCTGGTGGACCCCATGGGACCTTATTTCGGAAAACATATGTACGGTAGTCGACATCGAGAGACAATTTTTTTTTGAACCCTTTTGAATTGCAATTGGAGTAGGGGACTCCATGGTTCTGCTAGGAGACTTCAACACGCACATGGACAATGATGGCGGCACCTGGAGTGGCGTGATTGGGAGGAATGGCCTCCCTGATCTAAACCCGAGTGGTTGTTTGTTATTGGACTTCTATGCTAGTCATGGACTGTCCATAACGAACACCATGTGCGAACATAAGGATGCTCATAAGTGTACATGGTACCAGAGCACCCTAGGCTGAAGGTCGATGATCAATTTTGTAATCGTATCGTCTGATCTGAGGCCGCATGTTTTGGACACTCTGGTGAAGAGAGGGGCGGAGCTGTCAACCGATCACCATCTGGTGGTGAGTTGGGTCAGAGGGTGGGGGAAGACTCTGGACAGACCTGGTAAGCCCAAACTGGTAGTAAGGGTGAACTGGGAACATCTGGAGGAGGCCCCTGTCCAAGAGATTTTCAACTCACACCTTCGGCGGAGCTTTTCTGGCATCCCTGTGGAGGTTGGGGGCATTGAACCCGAATGGGCGATGTTCAAAGCTTCCATTGGTGAAGCTGCGGCGGTGAGCTGTGGTCTTAAGGTCTTAGGTGCCTCAAGGGGCGGCAACCCTCGAACACCGTGGTGGCCACCGGTGGTCAGAGAAGCCGTCCGACTGAAGAAGGAGGCCTTCCGGGATATGTTATCTCAGAGGACTCCGGAGGCAGTTCTAAGGTACCGACAGGCCCAAAGAGCAGCAGCCACTGCCGTGAGGGAGGCAAAGCAAAGTGGGAGGAGTTTGGAGCAGCCATTGAGAAGGACTTTCGGTCGGCACCAAGGTGCTTCTGGAAAACCATCCGTCACATCAGGAGGGGGAAACGGGGAACCATCCAAGCTGTGTACAGTAAGGATGGGACACTGTTGACCTCAACTGAGGAGGTAATCGGGCGGTGGAAGGAGCAGAGATTGTAGAGGCAGAGCTAGAAGCTGATGAGGGATCATTAATTTCCCTGGTGGAAGTCACTGAGGTAGTCAAACAACTCCACAGTGCAAAGCCCCGGGGATTGATGAGATCCGTCCAGAAATGCTAAAGGCTTTGGGTGTGGAGGGGCTGTCTTGAGATAGCCCCTCCACAGTCCATAGTCTCTTCAACATTGCATGGAAGTCGGCGACAATGCCTAAGGAGTGGCAGACCAGGTTGGTGGTTCCTCTGTTCAAAAAGGGGGACCAGAGAGTGTGTGCCAATTACAGGGGTATCACACTACTCAGCCTCCCTGGTAAAGTCTACTCCAAGGTGCTGGAAAGGAGTGTTCGGCCGATAGTCGAACCTCGGATCAAAGAGGAACAATGCAGATTCTGTCCTGGCTGTGGAACAACGTACCAGCTCTTCACTCTCGCAAGGATCCTGGAAGGGGCCTGGGAGTATGCCTATCCAGTCTACATGTGTTTTGTGGACTTGGAGAAGGCGTATGGCCAGGCTCCCCGGGATATACTGTGGGGGGTGCTGTGGGAGTATGGGGTGAGGGGGGCACTTCTTAGGGCCATCCAATCTCTGTATGCCCAAAGCGAGAGCTGTGTTCGGGTTTTCGGCAGTAAGTCGGACTTGTTTCCGGTGGGGGTTGGCCTCCGCCAGGGCTGCGCTTTGTCACCAATCCTGTTCATGATATTCATGTACAGGATATCGAGGCGTAGTCGAGGGGAGGAGGGTTTGCAGTTCGGTGTGCTGAGGATCTCATCGCTGCTTTTTGCAGATGATGTGGTCCTGTCCAGCACTCACTGGATCGGTTTGCAGCCGAGTGTGAATCGGTTGGGATAAGGATCAGCACCTCTAAATCTGAGGCCATGATTCTCAGCAGGAAACCGGTGGATTGCCTACTCCGGGTAGGGAATGAGTCCTTACCCCAAGTGAAGGAGTTCAAGTACCTTGGGATCTTGTTCGCAAGTGAGGGGACAATGGAACGTGAGATTGGCCGGAGAATTGGAGCAGCAGGGGCAGTATTGCATTAGCTTTACCACACTGTTGTGACGAAAAGAGAGCTGAGCTGGAAGGCAAAGCTCTCGATCTACCGGTCAATCTTCGTTCCTACTCTCACCTATGGTCATGAGGGCTGGTTCATGACCAAAAGAACTAAACCGCGGGTACAAGTGGCCAAAATGGGTTTTCTCAGGAGGGTGGCTGGCGTCTTCCTTAGAGATAGGATGAGAAGCTTAGTCATTCGTGAGAGACTCGGAGTAGAGCCGCTACTCCTTTGCGTTGAAAGGAGCCAGCTGAGGTGGTTCAGGGATCTGGTAAGGATGCCCCCTGGGCGCCTCCCTGAGGTTTTCCAGGCACGACCAGGCTGGGAGGAGGCCACAGGGAAGACCCAGGACTAGGTGGAGAGATTATATGTCCGCACTGGCCTGGGAACGCCTCGGGATCCCCCAGTCAGAGCTGGTTAATGTGGCCCGGGAAAGGGAAGTTTGGGGTCCCCTGCTGGAGTTGTTGGCCCGCGACCCGACCCAAGATAAGTGGTTGAAGACGAGTGAGTGAATTGCATCATGAATGATGATATTAGGCAGAGACATCGTAGGCAGAGAGAGGGACATCATTTACGCGGCTTTTTGGGTGTGTAGTCTTTCTAACAACAAACTCGTCAAACTGCGACTTTCTTGACTTGCAAAATTATCTTTTAAATCGACAAACATCATACTGTATGTGGGATTCGTGACGCGATTCAAGCGGGATCAAATAATATTTGTCTCTCGCCGTTGACTATCGTACATATTTCTTATTTCCAAAATAAGGTCCGGTGGTGGTCCACCGGAAGGGGAGGGACTTTGCCTCTCTATAAAATTGCTCCCAATCTCGCATTCAGTACCTTTAAAAAAATGTAGGTAATGTGGAGCGATTAATGTATGTTATTGTGTAGGAGCTACGGAGAAGTGCTATCGCATTGGAGAATGGACGGAGAAAAAAAAAAGCTATCGCAGTGGATAGGAGAACTGATTAGATGAGTATAGATTAGACCATTTTAAAGCTATCGAGCAAAAACTTCACCCTGGGCTCCCCAGAGAACTCATTATGAGCTAATCCTGCATGTCACATAGCTCTCCTACTCCGGGAACGACGAGACTTTAGTTCCCACATCAAACAGCCACACTGTCACCACACCCGTCGAAGCATACTGAGGAGCTGACGTCTGCGCAACTGCTGGGCTTGAATGATAGGTGGAATACCATTAAGCTTACAGCGTGGAAATAACAAGGCCAGCTCGTATTGAGTGTGGATCATAGCATCGGATGGTGGTGATCCTTGTTTCTTTTTCAGTTATGAAGATTCAGATGACAGATCCTTTCCATTTTTTTTTCTCTTTGAGCTCTTTTTTCTAAAGCAAGCGTTTAAGTATACATTAGTTTGTCTGTGTATGGAGTTCTAATACAAGTAGGGGTGTAACGATACATTTTTACAACGATACGATACGATTTACATGGTTCCGATACGATTCAGGACGATATTTGGCTCATCTAGAGCAATACGATACGATTCAATGATTTGAAATCGATACAGTAACTTTTTTTTGCCAAAAATTCAATCAGTGTGACGGTGAAATAAATATCTGATACTGGTCAGGATTCCTAAAAGTTTTTCTTGTAAGGGAATCAGGGATAAATTAATTATGGATATAAACAAGTAAACAACGATTAATGGCAAATACATACACCTTTTTATTTGAAAAGTAAAAAGTGCAACTGCAGGACCAGCTGATTCAGTTCTCAAGATACAAGGCAGTGCAATATTTAACACAAAGTATAATAAACAAACTTCTATTCAAGTTAAATGAACAGTGGTTTAACCTGCTGCTTCTGTCCTCATTTTCAATATAAACTGTAGAGTAATAATACAAAGATCAACCGCTGATAGTGATCAAACAGCTGATAGTGATCAACCACTGATAGTGATCAAACAGCTGATAGTGATCAACCGCTGATAGTGATCAAACAGCTTGTGACAATAATCATTCCTATACAAACGCTGTTTAAATAATCTACTTATAATAATCGAGTAGTCCACCTATAGAGTTCATTTGGGCTCTTTTCATACATGAAAACATCTGTAGAAACATTTTAAAACTACATTTGACTAACGTTAGTTGAATGTCTGCTCTCTGGCTGGATACGTGAGGCTGATGCTGCGTGATGCACATAGAGTAGATATGATGGGGAAAAGGAAAGTCATTTTCTCTGAATGAAAAAACAACAGTGCATGGGGAAAGCGCCTGTGGGTGAAGCCGCCCTCGTCTCATGCAGACCGGTGCTCATCTCCCTCCAGCCGCTACCGGGTGAGAGAGGAGTCCTCGGTTCCTCCGAATGCACGCCATGGATGCGTGCTCGCGCTGCAGAGAGCAGAGCTGGCAAGCCGGCGCATGTCTGGAGAACCTGAGTTTTCTTTACCAATACAAGTGCTTAAAAACACTTTCATATAACGTTTGTTGTCCTTAAATACATAATAATAATATCGATACAATCCATTTTTGCGTTTCAAATTGATTTTATATTGATATACGTCTCCCGTGAAGGACAACTTGCTGAGCACCTATCGATGTAGTTGTATCGTAGGAATATCAATCGATACATTGATTTAGTAGATGAATCGTTACACCCCTAAATACAAGTGTTAAAATGAAACCGATTTTTTTTTTTTTTTTTTTAGTTCTCTGGTTTGTATGCATGCAGTAGGTGGGCTCCATTAGTTAGCCGGGTCACCTCTAGCCAACTCAAAAACAAAAACACTCGCTACTGTTCAGTTTGATCCCATTGATTTAAAGGGACTGTTTGTAACTTCTTCTTACGCGCTCGCGTGTGGCTACGCTGTTCAGACAAGACTCCAACACAAACTACACAGAAGCACCAAAACCGCAAAGTTCTATCTAGTGAAGCCCGTCTTGAAAAACAGTGTTTTTTGGGGGGTTTTCATGTGGGGGAGATTGTAGCTTTCGACCTACTGTACTATGAGGTTTTTTTTTTAATCTTTTTTCAACATACAATACTTTGACATTTTGTTTTACATACTATATTACTTTTTTCGACATACTATAGTATGTACTATTACTTTTTTTTACATACTATACTTTGACTTTTTTCGACATACTATATGATGACTTTTTTTCAACATACTATATTATGTACTAATACTTTTTTTCGACATACTAAACTATGACTTTTTTTCGACATACTACACTATGACCTTGTTTTTCGACATACTATACTATGAGGGGTTTTTTTTAACTCTTTTTCGACATACTCTATGATCACTTTTTTTATATAATATGAGAGTTTTTTTACTCTTATTTTTATATACTATATTATGACTTTATTTTGACAAACTATACTATGATTTTTTTTCCAACATACCATACCATGATGGGTTTTTTTAATCTTTTTCGACATACTATACTATGCCTTTTTAATTTTTTCGACATACTAAACTATGACTTTTTTTATTTTTCCGACATACTATACTGTGACTTTTTTTATTTTT
>CAKAOH010039344.1:175549-253279 GCA_916701665.1 Sebastiscus tertius | reverse complement strand
GACTTTTTTTTTGACATACTATACTATGAGGGGGGGTTATCTTTTTTTTTTTACATACTATACTATGACCTTGTTTTTCGACATACTATATGATCACTTTTATACACTATTGACATACTATAATATGACTTTATTTCAATGTACTATACTATGAGTTTTTTTTCAACATACTATACTATGAGTTTTTTTCATAATATCTCGAAAAATGTCATAGTATAGCATGTTACCTCATCGTTACCTCCTTTCACTTTTTCGGATTAGTCAAAGTAGCACTTTGGTAACAAAAATCATTTGGAATCAAAGTCTTTACTGCTGTAATCTGACACTAGATGTTTACAGTCTAGCATGGGGGGTTCTCTGTTGTTCTATCTCCCTTTGTCGCCATCGCTCCCTGCATTGTTTGAAAGTGCCAGTTGTATGCCCATCTGTGCTTGGGGCCAGTGTTGGGGGTGGAAAGCCAGCTAGCATGTTTACCAGCTCCACGGTTTGTTTTTGGCTACAGTGTGTGCAGATATACAGTGTGCATAAAGCCAGCCTTGATGTCTGATGGTGAGCTAGCTTGCCAGGATGAAAGCCTGGTGTGTTGTCTTCCAAGATTTAAAATGTTAATGTAGAAAATATTTACAATCGGGATTAGGTCTTTTTCTTTTTTCCTTCTCTTGTGAACCGATTAACACGCAAACACTTGCATTTGCTTAATCTCCCCATGTGGGCTGCATCCAAATATACAGTACATATATTTATCTATCTGCTAGGGTCCTTGGGTTTGCTCGCTCACCTTTTTTCATGCAGCTCTTTGCTTTGCAGTGTCGCAGTATATTCATGTGTCTGTTCTTGTCCCTTTTTAGCTGTTGGAGTCCACAGATGTTAAGGAAGATGCAGTCCTGTGCTGTTCCATGGAGGTATGGTCCCCCTATGCAAACACATAAACACACACACAGTTAAGGCTGATTTGAAATATGACAGCCGGGCAACAAAAGTAAATGCAGTAAAACATCTGAACGAACGTATGTAAGAAAGAGATTCTCCCTATTGAAACCCATAAAGCCCGTGTGTTATTTTAATGCACAGTACATGCTAGAGTAGTCTCCATTATGTACAATCTCAAACACATATCTTTGATATTCTATGGCAGTCTCCTGAGGGTTATGAATAATAAAGAAGTGCCGGTGAATTTAAGTAGAACTATGGATTTAATCAGAGTTGGGTCCAATGTAGAATAGCAGAAAGCTCTCACCAGCAATGATATGAAAATAAGACAGAGAGGTAAAACAACAGAAAGAGCAAAGACAGGTGAACTCTGGCTGGCAGTTCCATGATGCTCGCAACAGTTCCATGATGCTCGCAAACACAACCACATCCTTCGCAGTCTTGATTACCACGCACACATCTTTGTGGCCAGAGGGTGTGTGAACCTCTGCTGTTTGACTGCATCCACAGTAACAAGGTGCTAGACGTTGTGTCTTGCTCTCTATAAGGGACACACACACTTTCTCTGACCTCCTGCCTCCTCACTCTATCCCCTTCTTCTCTCCACCAGCTGCAGAGCATGGGGCGTCTCCTGGAGGAGCAGCTCCCAGAGATGATGACGGAGCTTCTAGCAGCCGTCAGGGACAAGATGCTCAGTCCCGCTGAATCTCAGCTGACCCGCTCTCTCCTCATGGAGGTCATCGAGCTGCACGCACACCGCTGGAGCCCCCTGGAGGCTCTCACCACCCAATACTACAACCGTACCATCCAAAAGCTCACCACCACCACTGCCTAGGTGCCAGCTCCCCACAGGAGGAGAGGAGACAAGCCCCCCACCCCCCAGCCCCCCACCCCGATGCCCCTTGGAAACATTTTCCATTTGAGCATCAATCTGCTGTTCTAGTTTTACCAAAACACAGGAATTTAATATTAACGTCACTCTCTTAACTAAATACATGCTTTACGTGGGTTTTGAAGGTAATTGTATAATTCGCTAATTTCTCCAAGATAGGGTGACCACTGCCACAAACAAACCGTACACTATCCACCAATCAGGTGGCCCCCGAGCCATCAAGGCAACACTACATGTGGCGTTCAAACAATGAGAAGCGTATTTGAGCATTGTATATATGGCCAGTAGGGACATGCTCGACCACACGGAGTCCGGGAGCTTCGCCTGGCTGCGGCCGCTGAGGGATAAAAGGAGGGAACAGACAAGAGAGGGGTCACGCAGGGGAGAGGAGGAGAGGGCAGCAGCGTGCCCGTAGGGAATAGAGAGATCCGTACCCAAAGATGAATGGAGGGGGGGGGAGGTCAGGGTAGTCCGTGTCAGTCTCTTCATTGTGTTCATTTGCCCACCACCCTCCCCTTCTCTCTGTCTCTCTTTCCTCCCCCTCCTCTGTCTCTCCGTCAGCCCCTGGGGTCTGTGTGGCTGATAAAAGAGAGAGGAGGAGGAGGAGGAGGAGGAGGCAGGGAGCAGACACGGTGCTGTCTGTCTGGGCCGTCTGCCCCGCCGGGCCAGGGACCAGGTCAAAGGGCCTCGCTGTGGAGCTCCCCAGCTCCCACAGCTCCTCCCCGCCTTTGTCTCCCCAACTCCACACCCCCCAGCAGGAAGCCTTTTTGTGGGGATGAGACAGCGGGCCTGCTGGGCCTGGCTGGGCTGAGGATAAGGATCAGGCTGGCTAGAGTAGGGTGGCAGATGGCTGCTTGAGCCCATGTGAGACGACACACCCCTCTGGCATCCCTGCTCCCAGAGCTCGGCCCAGTGTCACCAATAGACGCAGTAGAAATATTGCAGTTGGGGGGGGGGGGGGGGGGGGGGGGCAGCATTAGAAAAGCATTAAAACAAACTGCTGTCTGATAATTCTTTTGTTTTTGTCCGACAGGGGAAGGTCTCTTCTCCTCTGTTAAGCCGTGCATGTACATGCTTTGTTAACGTCATCTTTGATATTATTATTATATTATTTTTTTAATCAGTTAGTGTTTTTACTGTCGGTTCATTTTGAAGTCTTGTTTTTATGATAACATGTATGTATGAGGTATTAGTGGTAGGCCTTATTGCACAGATTTGATTTGTTTTGCACTGTTTTGCTTTACAATTTAAAAAAAAAAAAAAAAAGCAAAAGTTTGAATTTGAATCAGTGCTTGTGGATTAATATTAAACATCCCAATAGTGAGACAAATGGGTTGAGCATAGTGAGGGATTTTAGGATGTTTTAATGGACTAGTGGCCTTGTCATGTATCCATCTTTATAGGAGCGCTCTTGTTGCGAGGCCTGCAGGGTCGGCGGCAGCAGAGGGCACGCTGAGGACTAAACACTCGGATTTATTCGCATCATTCTGTTGCTGAAGAAAAAAAAAAACACATTTGAACAGGTGAAAAAAAGTGATGTGACAACAAAAAAAAAAGAGCATGGCACACAGAGAAACAGAAGTGAAATGCTTCTTTAAAGTGTTCTCCAACTCAAGCCATTCTTTGCAGTGGACATTTTGCAAGTGTTTAATATTGACTGTATTTGCTTTCTTTTTGAGGAAAATGACATCTATTAACCTGTGTATTTGAAGATGACAATGACAAAAAGAAGAAATCTTATTGTATGACCTCATTAGCTAGTCATATGTGACCCTTATTCCAGCTAACGTGTGTACTATGATATTGACGTACCAAGCCAATCATGTACCATTTGTAAATGGGCTCTATATATAATCTGCATACACTATATTTACAAGTATTTAAACCATTGGAATAGAGGGGGGAGAGTGCAACAGAGATGTTACACACAGGAAGACTGTGGTTGTGTGGCTAGAGTTTGGCCTTCTCATGCATTTCTATCAGGAGGTAATTCTTTGTTTGGGAGTAGTCACACATACATATGCACATGCATACATATACTTAGTTTCCCATTGAATCTCTGTGGGCAGTTTTAAGTGTTTTTATATTATTTTCTCTGTCTTGCATCAAGAATTAAGAATCCTGTGTGGTAGAAACACACCCCAGAAGATTAGTTAGATGAGAAGGGTGACTCAAAGCTCACAAATGTTTTTGGAGGTGCAGCCTAATCGTCTGTTAAGTGTGTCTGCTTAAGAAGTGATTTTGTTTTATTGTTTTGTTTTTTTGTTGTCTTTATTTTGTTTCTAGGTTTCTATTTAAATTATATTTAGCTCATTTATATATCTATTTTCCCATCTGGTGGGCTTTCAAGACATCTGAAACAGTTGTGATACCTAGCTTGCTGTGTAAGTGTGGTATTACCGTGTTTTAGTTTATGAAAAGAAAAAATACTCATCGGTGAGTTTCCATTATGCAAAGAGCGACTCGCTCTCGCAGCAGATGGGGGCAGGTGGGGATTGCCTCCTCCCCCTCTTGTCTGTGGTACTGGAGCCTCCCCCACCCCGCGTGCCCTTAGACCCCTCTGCTTGGGTCACATGACTCACTCGACAATTGAATGAGACACCCCTTAATTTGCATATTCTCATGAATATTGAAAAACGAGGCTCTGGTCAGCACACAGACAAGCTGTAGGTTGGTAATAGTGGGTCATCTTGTGAACTCTCGTTTGTTTTGTTTTTCTAAGCAACTGAAAAATAAACTAACAGGGAAAAAAATGATGTGACGGAACAAAACTGTGGTGTGTCTTTCTGCCTGCTTACTTCACTTCACTATCAGCACAGTCACATGGAAGTCAGGGTGGTATCATGAAGATATTCAGACATCACAAAGGAAACACAATGGTGCAGGCACCGCTTCCTCCGTCATTACCAGATAGACTGCGTAACTAATCTTGGCACCACAGTAGGTCATTATACTAACAATTCATACATGTGCACACTGGAACTCCTCATTTACATGTCTTCGCCTTTACATGGTCACACATTAAACAGACCACACTTCAGAATTTTAACAACTGTGTGCGTTGCAGTCTGTCCTTGGCCGGTGAATTGCCTTTGGTTAGCCCCTGACACATGCCTGGGGCTCCCCGACTGTGGGCATCCCAACGGGAGCTCTCAATGCCGGGTTGCCTCCCCAATGAGGACCCCCGTCCCTAGAACCTATAGGACGTCCTTCAGCACTCGTCGACATCAAACAACATAATCCCATGCGTCAGAATATTTAAATCCATTTGACAGTGTGATCCACAATTTAAAATTACCATCAACACCATGAGAAGCTTTGTTTAGTTTTGAGATAGATTTATGATGATGGTTTTCTTTCATCTAGAATCACAACACAAGTGTCTTTTTAATGCAGTACAAACAGGGACAATAGGGAAGATGTTATACAGTAGTGGACCAACTCATGCAGCAAAAGCAGCGTGAAGAAAGAAAGATTCAGTTACTGTGGTGGAAAAATAGAGGGGGAAAATAAGGAAGTGGGAAGAAATGGTGACAGATGAACTGAAATGAAATGTGTACATATACATATATATTCACATATATATTCACATATATACACATATATACGTATATACATTTATATATACATATATACATTTATATACACATTTATATACATATATACATATACATACATATACATACATATATATATATAGTACGTTATTTTTTTAACATACTATGACTTTTATTCGACATACTTTACTATGATTTTATATTTTTTCGACAGACTATACTAAGTCTTTTTTTGACATACTATACTATTAATTTTTTAAAGAATGTCGACATACTATTCTATGACTTTTTTTACAACATACTATACTATGACATTTTTTATTTTTTCGGCATGCTATACTATGATTTTTTTCCGACATTATACAAGACCTTTTTTATTTTTTCGGCATACTATATTTTGACCTTTTTAATTTTTTCGACATACTATGACTTTTTTTTTGACATACTATAGTATGACCTTTTTAATTTAATTTAAAAAAAGGTCATAGTATAGTTTGTCGAAAAAAAAAGTCAATGTATAGTATGTCGAAAAAATTTAAAAAAAGCTCATTGTATAGTATGTCGAAAAAAAGTCATAGTATAGCATACCGAAAAAATAAAAAAGGTCATAGTATAGTATGTCAAAAAAAAATCTTAGTATAGTATGTCCAAAAAAAAAGTCATTGTATAGTATGTTGAAAAAAGTTACAGTGTTGTATGTCAAAACAATGGCATAGTGTAGTTTGTTGAAAAAAAGTAACGGTATAGTATGTCGAAAAAAGTCAGTCTGTTGAAAAAAAGTCAACAATACCCTACAGGCGTTTCTGAGATACTGCATTCACAAGAATGAGAGGATTGTGAGATCACAGTGACCTTTACCTTTAACCTTTGACCACTAAAATCTAAGCAATTCATCTTTGAGTCCAAGTGGACGTTTGTGCCATATTTGAAGAAACTCCCTCAAGCTGTTCCTGAGATATTGCATTCACGAGACTGGTAAGGAAGTGAGGTCACAGTGACCTTGACCTTTGACCACCAAATTCTAATCAATTCATCCTTGAGTCCATGTGGACGTTTACACCAAACTTGAAGAAATTCCTTCCAGGCGTTTCTGAGATATCGCGTTCACGAGAATGGTACAGATGGATGGATGAGCAGACAACCTGAAAACATAATGCCTCCAGACATAACAATAAAACAGACTGTAAACTATATGGATTGGCGTAGGCTGTTATTATTGCTACGTTTAAAAAAAAATGTTTGCAAAGATTAAGAATGGACTACAACTGAAATGACTCGTCAAATTAAAAGACAAGTTATCAACAACTATTTTTTACAATCAATTCTCTAAAATGAGAATTTGTTGCTTTTCTTTGTTATACACGGCAGTAACGGGTTTATACGGATGCTACAATATCCTCGAGTCTCGGCTGCCAGTCAGAGCGGAAGTGAATTCAAAATATTTCATCCTTGAATTTATGAATAAAACGCGGCGCACATAACAGTATTTTTATACTCTGGGATTGATTGGATGATTCTTGCCAAAATGCATCTTGGGAGACTTAATTAACTTCTAATCTGAATATTTTATGTATTCAGACTTCAATCTTCAACTTTTTACCAAAGAATCAGATATTTTCTAACAGTTTTTTGTTTTTTTTTCTGATGGATATTTTCACATTATTTTGAACATTTCATAGACTCAACAATTGCTTCATCGAGAAAATTATTAGCAGATTAATTGTTCATGAAAATAATCGTTAGCTGTGTCCCTAATATGGACTACAGGGGTAAATCTGATCACGCGTGCTTCATGGCGCAGTATCATGACTAGAGCTTTGCCTACTTTCTCTGCTAGCAATGACGGATGAATGGATTTGTGTTCAGGGTGACTCACATTGTTTGAGCCAGACAAAAACAGGCAGCATCTCAGCTGGCCTTGATGACGAACCAAAGACGAGGAGGGAGGACACTCGCATTAAGATAACTGCTTACACACTCACCACACACTCTCCCACAAACTTAAACAACACAAGCGCCAGCAGACCCTGTGTTCAAGTATCTCCTTGTCTCGTATCTTCAGTTGTCTGACGGCTCACACATTGTGTTGTTTAGACCTTTATGTTGTGCCCTCCCGTCTGCACAGTGTGAGTCTCTCTGTGTTTCATCAGTACTGCAGAATCTGTTCTGTTTGGTCCGAGGGGTACAGAGGCCAGATATTGTGTAAAACAAAGTGGAGTTAAAACACACAAGCATCCCCAGATGTTTTCCTACAGTACGTTTGCTGTGGGAGAAATCAATAACTGTGGGCTACGAAGTGGTTTTAGCTCGCTCTCTTGACCTTTCCATCTCAGCAGCAGCTACTGCGCTGTAGTTTATTTTACTGCCCAAAAAAACAGATTCTATCTCAACTATATTTGGATTCAGACATTTTAGTTGTATCATGTACTGATTCTGGAGTCTAATGTGGACCTCTGGACTACATTTACTTATTAAACGTTTTAGTATCACTATTTCTCTATTTCCACATTATCTGAAGGATTCATCATCGGATAGTTTTTGTACTGTAGTAGTGTTGTTAGAGAACGACATGAAGGAAGGCATAACATAATGTAGCTATTAATATGAAAAACAGTCGGCTGCTGGTCAATAAAACCACAGAATATAAAGAAATGGTACCAACTTAATGACTAGCATTAAACCTAAATACTATTAGGCCTAGTTGTTGGACACAGCATCCCCCACACACACACTTTTTGTGTCAAAATGTTTTTGAGGTTTTTCTCAGGAAAAGAAAGTTTTTCGAGTAAAACTAAAAACGTCATCTCAACTAGAGCGGAAACTGGAAAGCTGTATTCCTGCTTCCTGAACTGGCAGTGGAGGAAATTATGTCATGACCTGCTCACTTCCTGAATGAACTGTTTCAGGGCCCCTTTTTGGTGGAGCACCTGCTGAGTCAGTAAATCACCAAATTATTGGTTTGTGGGGCTGTGAATGGATCTCATCACCATTAATTCACTTGTGCCATCAGATACTGGGTGGATCTATTGAGCTTAGAACGGTTCACAAGCAAATTCAGACACCTATCAGTCTGCACCTCCATTCTAAAACAAATCTATTTTCTAATCTATCTTGGTGAACACATACAGTAGATGATTAGATATTAGATACAGATGTTAACAATATTTTTTTAAAAGTAATGTTGGCCTGTAATTGAGTCGTGAAAGTCTTATTTTCTTAACACGTACTGAATGACAAATGTTCTTGTGCTATGAGATAATTTGAACCTCTTTCAAAGCAACTTAATATCAGAATTTTCTAGAATTAAGTGTATTTTTTCTTGACTCAAGTGAAACAATCTGCCTTATTATTGTCTTGTTTAAAGATAATGGCACTTATTTCTAGAAAAATCTTGGAAGAAGTTGATTTGTATCAGAAACATGCACTGGCATTTTATTACCTCCGCCTAGGCTGGAGGTTTAGGAAGGAGGTTATATTGGTTTGTTTGTTTTTTGGTTTGTTTGTTTGTCCGTTTGGAGGATTACTCCAAAAGTCTGCAATGGATTTGAATGAAATGTTTTGGAGGGGTGGGGGGTGGGGGGGTACAGTGAACAATCCATCAGATTTTGGTGGCGATCCGGATCATGATCCGGCTTCGGGAATTTTTTTTAATAACTCCGCTCAGCCTGTGCATTAACACCACAGGCTTTAAGACATGCGCAGTGTAACTGCTCCGCTGCGTACAGCTGATCTCAACATAAACGGAAATACACGTGGATGATGGTGCAAGCTGCATGGAGAGAGGGGGTGGGGCAATCGTACTCAGGCAGCTTGGCGGAGGTCTGCGCTCTCCGAGTTCCATTCTAGTTTTGTTATAAAATGAGACTACCAGAAGAGTCCACACTGCCAGCAGCGCTGTGAGGCTGTCCTTAAGCACAATGGTGAGCTAAATGCTAACGTAAACATTCTACCATGCTCACCACGGCAATGCTAACATGCAGATGTTTAGAATGTTTGCTGTCTTAGTTTAACATGTTAACATGCTAACATCTGCTAATTAGCACTTAACACACAGTACAACTGAGGATGATGGGAATGTAATTAATTTTGCAGGTATTTGGCATGGTTGTGTTAAGAGAACTGGATACAGTGTTGTAGGCGGGCTCCCGTTCACTCCTATGAGAGTTGCTCAGTGGCGCATAAAGCCAAAATGGCTCGACTGCGGCCCTCGGTCTGGGGCTCATTCACATGAACGGAGGAAGAGAAACAACTCTGGATTCAGGTATTAGTGCATTTTTTGCAACTTTTAGGACCTAATAATTTAAATAAGGGCTATCCAAGTGTTCATACTGAGAAGTTGATTTACCTCAAAAAACATTATCCACTGATTTACAGACATCTCTTTCCCAATGTAAGTCTATGACGAAAAGTCTTTTTGGGCCCAAATGGTATCACGTGACGGATGGTCTGGGTATCATCGGATAATCCGTTATTCCTTTTTAATTCAAGAACGAAAAAACGATTTTTGAATTTTTTCGTTTTAAACCAAAAACGAGAAAACGGCCGTTTTCTCATTTTTGGTTTCTGAATCAAAAGACGAGAATCGGATCCGATCTGGGCCGTTTTTTCGTTTTTGCGAATTCCTTTCATCATTATTCATTTTTAATTGAGGAACGGAAGTCACGTGTTTTTTTCGTTTTTTCGTTTTAAACCAAAAACGAAAAATGAAATCACGTGGTGCTCTGTTTGCTTATTGTTTCTAAACGAAAAACGAAAAAAACAAATTAAAAAAACGATCCGATTTTAGTTTCTTCAAGTTTCTTTCTGTCATTTTCTGTTTTGAATCGAAGAGCGGAGAACGGCAGTCACGCGACCAGGAAGTGAAGGCAAACATGTCAAAATAAAAGCCAAGAAGATAGTTGGGTCATTCTATAAAAGTGTAACATTATTTAAGCACAGGATCGAGGTAACAGTAGAAGATAAATAGGTTAAATAAATACACAAATAAATACATACATAGATATTTTTTGTTTTGTTATTTTCATTAACACATGAATGTCTTTTATCCAAAAAGTGTGTGATAAATCACAGGGAGGGTCTCTACAGATGTTATTCAGATCTCTCACATAATTGACAATTTTCTCTCTCACACCCTCACTATGGGCTGTTTCTTTATGTCAGCAGGTGAGAAGCACTATGTGGCTACTCCTTTCAACACACCTGACACTTCCACCTGATCCCTTCACTCCATTAGGAAGGCTGTAGCCGAGTAGTTTGACATCATGATAATGCTGATTTTTCAACCAGCGATTATGACATTAATGCCAGCTAGACAGAATAAAGCTCTGTCTGTCATGACAATAGTACTGTGCTGAAGGCCACTTCATCACTCCAGATACTGTAGATTTAACAGATACCTGCTGTCTTCAGGTGGCTGTAAAGAGTCACCCGAGTAAAGGAAAGGCCTTCAGTACAGTTCTATTGTCATGACAGACAGAGCTTTATTCGGTCTAGCTAGCATTAATGTCATAACCACTGGTAGAAAAATCAGCATTATCATGATGTAGAACAAATTAACTAAATTACAAATACTATCAAATAGGCTAGAAATGATTGAAAAGTATCATAAACCACCAAACAGAATACAGAAAGTTAGTGATTTCAGTTTTTTAGTGAACTCAGGCTGATTAATCCTCATATTGTGGTGGACCCAACAGACCAAAATTGTCTCTTAGGACTCGTCAATAAACTTAAATGACTTGATAAAATGCAAATTTGTCTACACTGTGCAGTGCAATGTTGAAAATAACGTTGTGCCATCCCAATCACTCCACTACTTCATTCATACATCATGGATAGAGAGAGAAAAACAGCCATTAATTAGTGTACTAAAACACAAACAGGGACCAAATAACTCAAGGACGTGTACCTCATTAAAGCACCAGCCATTTCGGCCCAATGAATCACAGAACATTATTTCTCTGAAAGAAATATGAATTGCACACTTTCATGTACGCCAGTGACATGTCTTAAAACAGCTTTGCTTTGAGGTGAGGAAACATGACGTATTTGTTGTTCGGGAGCATGTGTGCCCTTGCAGCGGCCTGGCTGAGAAGTGTGCTGCAGTAGGCTTTTCTCACTTTGTTGCTGCCAGCAGCAACACACACACGCTGCCAACGTCAACATACGGATCTTTATGCAGGGAGAGAAGAACGAAGGTGAGGGAGAGGGGAAAATAAAGGAAATGAAGAAACTTCAGAAGAGGATAACAGAGGAATCAGTAGTTTATGTGGAGAGAAAACAAAGGCAGAGCGAGGGAATGATCTAATGGTTCCCCTCAGTTTCTCTCTTACAACATTCATCTTGGCTAAATGCTGTAATTTATGAGGAATGGCGGGTGTGTGTGTGTCATTTCCGAGCCTGACCAGACCAGCCACCCAGAAGTGTGTCTTCCTTTGTGGCTGACAAGCCGGCGTGAGCGAAGCTTCCGCTGTGAGCTGCACTCAGCGGCTGATCACTCAAGCAGAAATCAACATGCATACAAACACACACACACACACATGTACACACCATAATTAGAGATGAGAAAGGGACATGAGTAGCATCAGTATGAGCCTCTGCTGCTAACTGGAGCAGAGGTGAACACACACATGCTGTACAGTGTACACACACACACACACTGCAGCCGTTGGAGGTCGATGGAAGTGTCCGCAGACAAGCAGTGGGAAGTAACACCTGATGTCTTTGTTGCCAGGCTCCCGCCTAGCGACTGTCATTGTGGCAACCCACTGCGACAAGCACGACCCTGTTGCTAGGCAACCTGAACTTCTGTGACAGATAGTCGGAAAGTTCTGTGGTTGGAGCGAAACTGAAAGACAGAAAAGGAGAGAGGTACAGAGAACTGAGCAAAAATAAATAAATAAATAAAAAACAAGGAATAAAACACTCCATGAAGGTCTGTGGACAGTTTATCAAATGAAGCACAAAAACAGCAAGAACTGAAGTGTGTCTTCAACAAAACTGCTGCTTTCTCCTGCTTTTACAGACCCGCTGCCCTGCGTGCCAGCAGCCCTTTGATTTGTGAGGTGGCATGCTGTGCAAGGCGTGTTCCCAGTATACTGTGTGTGTGTAAACACACATAAAAGAGCTCAGCACACAGCCAGCGGATCACATGGAGTGTACAAGGTACTGCTTTGTCTGTGTCCATGCAGACTCTCTCCACACACACACTGAACACATTCCCAATACTCACACACATCAACTGAATACACCTCATCTACACAACCTGTTTCTTCAAACCCCTCCATGCAACATGTACATGTACATGTCAAGGTTGTGCGCTCGTCCTTGTTCGACCAGCTTGTACCATTTTATAGCAACATAACTAGCCGCAGTACAACTCACAGCACTTTTTAATGCACAGCAGCTATACTGTATGTCCACAATTACCAGGGATAGATGTATCTGTGTTTCCAAGCTGCAACTTATGACTTAGTTTAGCTACCAATCAATCTATTGATTCATATGTTAATCAACAGATTCATCATTAAGTCTGTTAAATGACAAGAATGATGAGAAATGTGAGTCATATTACCAATTATTAGGGCTGTCAAAGTTAACACAATAAAAAAAACACATTAAAGAAATTTGTTTAAATGCCTCTGATTTCTTTAACACATTAAGACAATCGATCTTTCAGAGGTTGTAACGGGCTCAGTTTTAAAGGCAGAGTGATATCATATGAAACTAGAAAATCTAAGGAATCAATTGGCACCAATCATTGGTGGTGTCATACTAACTTGTCACGAAGGAGGCTAAAGAACACTCCAAACTCATGCTACATTTTGGTGAGGAAACACTGTCATGGACATTTTCAAAGGGGTCCCTCCTTGACCTCTGACCTCAAGATATGTGAATGAAAATGGGTTCTATGGGTACCCACCAAGCCCTCGATCCCAACCTTTGTAGTGGTCAAACGGTGGTACTACAACTTCCGTGTTCCTCACATGATGTCTTTGGGCCCAAAAAGACTTTTTCCCATAGACTTACATTGGGTAAGAGACATCTGTAGCTCAGCGGATACTTTTTTTGAGGTGAATCAACTTCCCAGTATAAAAAAGTTTTTAAAATTGTAAAATGCACTAATAGCTGAATCCAGAGTTATTTCCCTTACTCCGTTCATGTGAATGAGACCCAGACTGAGGCTGAAGCGCCAAGCTGTGACGACGGCGTGACGTTGGGACCCCGTGACCAAGTCATGTGACCGAGCGGACGCTACTGCGTATGTTCCATGTGCCCAAGATCCGGGTACTTTTTCAGACGGAAGTCGAGCCATTTAGACTTCATGCGCCACTGAGCAGCTTTCATAGGAATGACCGGGGGCCCCGCCTCCAACGCTGGATCCAGTTCTCTTATACATTCACATTTATACATTCATGATACCCACGAGTCTCCCCTTTACAGACATGCCCACTTTATGATAATCACATGCAGTTTTGGGCAAGTCATAGTCAAGTCAGCACACTGACACACTGACAGCTGTTGTTGCCTGTTGGGCTGCAGTTTGCATGTTATGATTTCAGCATATTTTTTATGCTAAATGCAGTACCTGGGAGGGTTTCTGGACAATATCTGCCATTGTTTTGTGTCATTTATTTCCAATAATAAATATATACATACGTTTGCATAAAGCAGCATATTTACCCACTCCCATGTTGGTAAGAGAATTAAATACTTGACAAATCTCCCTTTAAAGTGCATTTTGAACAGATAACAAATGTGTGATTTACTATTTTAATCAATTGACAGCCCTGGTAATAATGTATTTAATTTAACGTCACCATCGTCACATATTAGAGTCTTGACGATTAATTGCGATTCATTTGGGATTAATAGTGATTAACTATGGACAATTAAATATTTTAATCTATGGACAGCCCTAATTTTAAGTTAAAATGTTATCCAAAATGATATCCAAGCCCAGAATTTTCCATACATGTGTGCATTATATATTGTAGTATAATAATAATAGTGCTAAATAATGTTACAAGTCAAGACTGTGACAGATCTGAGTCCTCAGCCCTCAGTTGTTGTTTTTTATTTAATTATTTGCTGATCCACCGGGAGGATCTGGAGAATTATTTTTAGAAAAAAAATAATGTGTGGACCTCAGTTGTCATGGTGAAACAGAGGCATGATTCTATATCCACAAATTAAATAATGCCTTGAGTGAATAATGTTTAGTCTGACAGAAAAAAGATTTGTGTCAATTCCTACACTGTGTATTTGAATGTGTTGAAGGTCTGAAGCTGCATTAATACATATAACTTGGCAAATCCAGAGCCATGTTTATACAGTAGTGGTATGTGTGAGGAGAATCACTGACATTTCAGAAGCTAAGACAAGTTGTTAAAAAAAAAAAAAGTCAGTATAACCCTGACATGCCTAATAATGGTCGAGGATGATTCAGAGGGTTAGGCAGTGGCAGTGCTACACCACTAAATATAACTGTTAGGGTCCAAACTCTATTAGTATTGGCATTTTGTGAATACTTGTGATGTGTGAGTCAGAGTGATTTTGACTGGTGAGTGTCATACGCCCACGAGTTACGGGAATCGCTGTAGTCGCTCTGTCTAAATGATGCTGCATTACAGGGTGTTGTACTACACAATCCATTACAAGTAAGGATCTATTCATTTGTATTTGTGTATTTGTCACCCTATGTGTCAATCTCTCAATGTAAACATTTCTAAAAAGAGATAGTGAGCCTGTGCAACTGTTGCTTGGACCAAACGCCTGCTTCTTATTTTACCCTTGTTACAATATCTTTATCGTTATTGGTGACATACTAAAATGTAGCAAAAGCAAACAGTTACACAACAATATCTACAGTTTTAGTAGTAGATCCCCTATGTGTATTGAACTCATTTATTTGTATAAAAGCTTGGTAACAATAGAAAGTAACACGGCAGACTTCATCCACACATTCTCACAAAATATGTGGTGCTAGAAGCCGGCCGATATAGGCATCACTCCTGGAACTAGATGGGGAACTACTGGAGCTGGCGAGCTAACCACTTACATGCTGAGCAGCCAGAAACATGCTAATGCTAGTCACAATTACTCTCCAAACTCACGCTGTCATTTACATTTAGCAGGCTAGTTAGCTCGGTGGCTAACAGGACAATAAATTGACAGAGTTGTTCAAGCGGCGTATTTGTAAAATCCACTCCTGTCTCATAAAGCCCATATTATACTGTGTGCATCCGCAAGTAAGCGAGAGTCCGCGTGACGTCAATTCCGTCATCAGAGGGTGTACGTGCTTATGCGTAGGCGGACCTTAACTGTCTATGAACCATATTTCTTTTGTGGAGCGGTTTATAGCCTCCTAGATATGTCACAAGAACCGGTACCAAATTCGATTCCAAAATTCTGAAAAAGTGACGATACTATTTTCTTTACAGTACCGCAGGTAGCGTAGGTACCGGGGATCAGGACTCGAGACTAACGGCAACCCGAGGACAATAGAAAATTTCCCTGATAATGCTACACTGTGAACAAAAAATCTGTGTTGAAATCGGCAGGAGGAGAGCTAGCAACGTTAGCCGATAGCAGCCGGTGGGCAGCACAGTCTGGCTTGGCAAACAAATGGAGCTAAAAGCTAACGTACGGAGGTTGCATTGAGTTATATCATGATGCATTCAAGCTTTATTCAGTAAAAATGAGTATTGTGCAAAGGTAAATTGTAATGCTATCATGATGTGTTCAAATGTAATCTTCTAAAATGTACTTTTTGGTGAGAAACTTGAGGAGGATCATCAGGTATTAACAATAAATTAGCAAAAACAGTATGCAAACGGTAAAGGGGTGTATGTTGAAGTACATGGGATTTATTGTTTTGTTTTTGTTTTTTACCATGGTATCAAATTGGGTATCGAGAATCGACTAGAGAAAATTTCTGGTATCTTGACATTCCTCTCGCCTACTCAGAAGATGTTAGCTATCATAGCTTATTAGCTGTTTTTTTGCTTTTAGTTGTTTGTTCCTTCAAAGGTTAGCACTGTCAAGACTGTTTCCTGTTGGTCAACGGCACAAATTTGGATGCTAAAGTTTACCGAAGTTGAACTTGACCTGAAACATTCATGCAGCTGTTGTTGAAATTAACTGATTTCACAGCTTCAATTTAACTGTTTTAAATGCTGCTGTGATCCAACCTCAAGACAGAACATGTTGTTGGATCATTACATTTTTACATCGGCTTTCTTTACATTGCAAAGAGAGATAAGAGAATTACGTTTTTCTTACGGCGCATTATACAAAAAAGAGATAAATATCAAGCTCTAGACATAAAATATGGTGGCCTTCATCTGCTTATTCCTGTTCCAACAACCTGGACAGGTAGCCAGTCCATCACAGGCTTAATACAGATAAACATACAACCACTAGCTGCCACTTTCACCTCTACCAGTAATTCAAAGTCCCCAATCCACTTGATTTGGATGGCGAAAGGAAAATTTGATTGATTTTATACCATCAGCCTAAGACTTTGTAAAACATGATAGTAATATCAAGCAACACAGAGACTGTTAATGAATGTGCTGTGGCTCAAGGCCAAGAGAAAAGAGAATAGGTAGCATAATTATACTGAGCTGAGAGCTCAGTTAATTCATCTAATTAAGAGTATTGTTGCAAGCGTATCAGCTCACCAGAACATGCTGAGTTTATTTGTACTAGCTAAGCTTTGAAGTCTGCTAACAAAAGAACAGTAAAAAGTGAATTAATAAAGAAAAAACAATTGGCCAGTGTGTGAATTATTCACAATGTCTTCATTATTTTTGTCTGTTTCCACTACAGCAGGTTAACTGATCTGAAGTCTTTTATCTTACAGCAGATCCAACACTGAAACAGTTGCTTTCTTGTTTTTTCCCCTCTTCATCTTCACCTTCATCTTACAGTAAATACAACATCCCCACCCCCTCTTTGTCTTCCCTGTTTCTTTTTTACTTGTACATAACAACGGCATGCCCACTTGGCACCTACAAACACACACACACATACAAACGGCACACACAGACATTAGGTACAGTAGGCGTCTTTACACGTTTAGTCTTCTGGTCTCCTAGTAACCAAAGTTGGTGCAGCGGTAGAGCAGCTGTCTGCTGTTTTATTAGCTGTCTGACTGACTGACTGAGACCATGTCCACATTAGAGTGAATTTGGAAATGCATCTCTTCCACAACAAAGCTGGAACAAAGACTGTCCTGTGGCAAACCTTTCACAATCACGGCTAACAAAATAAAGGTAAAACCTAAATAGATGAATGGAGAATCAAAATCAATGCAGATGCTTCCATGCTGTCAATCTTAGACCGACATGTTAGACAGGGCTCTCAAATACCATCATCAAAACACTCAATTTATTCAATGTTTATACATTCATTCAGTTCCATGCTGGAATCGGATTGCCTAACTAAGCACGATGGATTCACAGTAAAACTGCATACATGTAATCCAACGCAATTTTATCTGATTGATAACAGCTTGACTGTTTACTAAGCGTGTAACGAAATATCATGCTGCGAAACTTCGCGATATGAAACGAGACGAAATACTGAATGTCGAAGGAGAGGCCAGACACACAGCCGGTAAAGATCAAAGTAAGAAAGCTACACATGTTTATCGACATCTTTTCTTGTAAAACGTCCGTCGGGAAAATGTCCTCACCGTCACATCCCTAGTGCTGGTGTGGTTAGTGCATTTGCAGCTGATTTGCAGCCAGGCAATAATGTAGCCCTCTTGTTGTCGCTTCCTACTCTCTAGCTTACATTGCGTTTCAGTGCGGCTGAACTAATAAAGGTTTTGTGATGACCTATTTGTCTCTTTTGTGATCAAAGCGTTGATCAAATCACATTTTTTTTTTACTGTCATACAGTTTGTTTGATAACAAATCAAGCGGTATGTTAATGTCAACTATGACACAATCAACACGTTCTCATTCCAGCTTCTCGTACTGCTGCTTTGTCACGTCCCTTGCCGTCACTTAGAATTTGGCAACAGAACCACTTTGTTAGGTCAGCACTTACTACTTAGTTACTACTACGTTTGTAAAATGAAAATGAAACTGAACATTGTGAACACGGGGGACAAACAAACAGCTGATTGTAAACGTGAAAGTGAAACGTAACGAGACACGAACAGCGGTCTCCTGGATGAAAGCCTTGTTTGTTGGACTCATCCACCTCTCCTCCCTCCCGCACTGTGTGCGTCATTTTAGAAAAAGACTACTTCACCTCACTCCTTGCGCACTTTCTATAAGCATTTCCATTGTGGTTAAGAGAAAGCACAGTGCTTCTCATACAGGTGCTAAAGGGTGTATCAAACACCGATGGCCAAGACAAAGCATCTGTATTTGACGCCCTGGGAATGAGAACGGGCTGACATAATTGTTTTGACATTCAGTGTGGACAGAAAACTAAAAGATCTATCAATGTGAACATAAAACCATACCACCAGAGGCTTCCTGCTGACATGTTGATCCTCTCCCTGTATCCCTCTCTGAGCTCACATGACAAAAACAGCCCCGATGCCTTTTGGGAAACCCAGACAACACTGGCTGTCCAAAAATTTGACTCCATCTGACCGACTCTGTCTCACATCCTCACAAACACTACACATCGTCCCTGGAGCCCCGCGGGCTGAAGCTCACCTGTCACACACTCTCCACAGCGAAGCAGCCACTCAGACACACGCCTCAACTGGCTTTGTCTGATGTCAGTGGGTGGTCAGTGGGTCACCGTGTTAGTCATGTGGTGCCCAAACTGTAGTCAGTCCAGGGGGGGATAGCAGGCTTGGCGACAACTATCTGGCTATGTTGCTTCCTGGCGGTGAATGCTCCATTGTGTCGAAAAAACAATTTGTGCCGACAGAGCCGAGATATCCACAACACACACTTTCTCCTTTATTTCCTCTGTATCGCTGTCCATGAATTCCTTCCTTTCTGAGAGAAAGAGCAGACAGTTCATCGTAATGCGTCTCTCTTTTTATAACAGTGTTTTCAGCACAAGGGCACTCGGCGGTGAAGAAACTTTAATTTTTCTCCCCAAATTTAATTTCCATGGTGTTAACCTGAAGAAAATATCAGCATGTTTTCAACAAACAAGAATTTCATTATCAACCTGCTGAAGTGTTAAGCTCTGAAGCGTTGAATTTCCATTACAGCATCTTTACGAGTCCCGGAGGTAACGATGTATATTACTGCGCCTTTATGACAATAATAACATGCTTAATGAGATCGGATATGATACACACTCTATATGGCCTGGTGCTCCTCTTCTAAGAGTCACGCTTTTCATTAAATATGTACCTTTTTTTTTTTTTTACATTGAGCCATGAGTGAAATGCCAATACAATATATATGATAATTACAATGTGTGGGCTGGAGCATCTCTCACCTCTTTAAAGTCATTCATTATCCGTCTCCCCAGGTCTCCTATCTGTGCATCTCTGTGCGTGTGTGTGAGGAGATGTGTGTGTGTGTATATGCTGGTAAATGCTTCACTTAATGTAATCTGTATGAAACACAGACATAATATTTCAGTCTGGCCTCTACCCTACCAAGAGTATCCAGTAGATGAGTGGGTGTTACAATAGTGTGTGTGTCTTTGTGTGTGTGTCAGAGCCTCCATGGCTGCACTTCAGACACGAGGCCCGCAGACAAAGGGCCATTCATCAACCCATTCAGCCGATCGCGAGGCCTCTCTTGGAGACACTGTGGGGCTGACGCCGAGATTGGTGGCACCGGGCGCTACAATAGTGACATTATTTGGCGTCAGCACAACTACGCCACGCTTCTTGGAAGAATGACTCAAAGCTCCAAATGCTGGAGACAAGCACACACACACAAAAAAAGACGTGCACGAGTGTAGGATGGGTTTGTGAATCGATGTTGTGTGTGTGTAGAACTAGTCGAAACAAAGTAGGACATTGCTATTCGGAAAGCAGTCGTGATGGTGATGCCTGTTTCGTCTTCCCAGGAGCAGTAGGTGTTTAGAGGCAAGTTGTCTTGGTAACGGCATATTTCCCGTCTCACTCAAGGTGATCGACTCGGTTCTCACCTCTTCGCACATTCTCACAAACACTCATTGTTATTTTATGGCGCGTCAGTGAGGAGCACATGGTGCGACTCCCCAGCCTTTCACAGCCTCTGTGTGATTGTCATCACACTCACAAATCTCTGCAGCCTCTCAAGTTTGTTTTCCGTCACAAAGTGATGATTTTAAAATAGCCTTGGTAGAAAAGGTAACCCCTTTACAATAAGGTGCACAAAATCCCAGGAAGCTAATGAGAAAGGATCACAAGGGGATAAAAACTCCAAACATTTGGTGGGTTACTAACGATTAGTCAATTAATCTGTTGATTACTTTCTCGATTTATCGATTAAAATGACAGAAAATGGTTAATAAGTGTTTCCCAAAGCCCAAGATGACGTCCTCAAGTATCTTGTTTTATCCAAAACTCAAAGAATCAGTTTACTGTCATAGAGGAGTAAAGAAACCAGAACATATTTTATATTTAAGAAGCTGGAATCAGAGAATTTTGACTTGTTTTTCTTAAAAAATTGCTCAAATCAAATAATACATTGTCAAAATAGTTGGCGAATAATTTAATAGTTGACAACTGATCAATTAATCGTTGCAGCTCTAGACAACATCCAAAAACCAACCAATGCACAAAATGGCTGTGTAGAAGTGTTGCAGACAGCACTAGAGGTCTAACGATTCATCTACTACATCAATGTATTGATTTATATTCCTACGATCCAACTACATCGATAGGTACCCGGCACGTTGTTCTTCACGGGGGACGTATATCGATCTAAAATTGATCCTAACACCGAATGCCCAGGTAACTCCAGCACTATTTGCCATTAATCGTTGTTTACTTGTTTATATCCAGAATTAATTTATCCCTGATTCCCTTACAAGAAAAACTTTGAGGAATCCTGACCTGCTCTGTTCAGTATCCAGCTATCTATTTCACAGTCACACTGACTGAAGTTTGGCAAAAAAAGTTACTTTATCAATTTCAAGTCATTGAGTTGTATCATATCGTACCGCTCTAGATGAGCCAAATATCATCCTTGAATCGTATCGGAACCATGGAAAGTGATACATATCGTAGTAAAAACATATCGTTACACCCCTAGACAGCACAACTAATTGGTTTGTAATTGCTTTGGAAAACTGTCAATTACTTTTGTCTTTTTATCGACCAATCTGAAACCTCATATTTGGTCATTGACAAACCCTTTAGACAATCAGATAGTCCTGATTGATTTCTTTTAATCTGATTTGTGTATTATTGACACAGTCGTACTGCGCTAGTTAAGGTGACACATTATTGGCCTTGATTGCTCATCATCCGTACCTCTCCCAGACAGATTGATTAAGTCATTGATTGGTCACTATAAGAACACACTATAAAATCTCCTCCGGCATGTGTTTTGTCTTCTTACAATGGCCCGATGCTATTGATCTTAATTATTAATAAAGCACACATCTTACACATGTGCATTTTAACACCGAGATCTAGGCATGTGGCAAGATAGGGGGATGGTAAAGGAGGTTGAACGATGAGGAATGAGGGGATATTGATGAATGGAGGGTGAAGAAATGGAAAACAAAAGAAGATCAGACATAAATTATTTCCCTCCTGATCTCCGTGAGTCAGAGAAGTAAAGACAGTGTGGTACTTTAATCCACCTTTTCCTCCTGTGTGTATTTACAGTGCAGTCTAACGTGTGTGGGGAGTGACTGCCTGGCCTGTAATTAAACTCTAGTTTGTCTTAACACTCACCTCAGAGCCAAGGGAAACACCAACGTGTCAGAATTAACATACAGGTGCAAGAACTTGTTCTGCCCTTTGAGCCACATGGGGCTCGGCTGATATATCCATGTCAACACACATATCTTAAACTGCAGGCTCACTAACAGAGGCTGAGGTGTATTTGAGTGTGCATTTAGAAACCTTTCAAAAATAAGCTGACTGAGAGGTGACCTTAAATCAAAAGACATGCACTTGAATACCAGATGCCAAAGCAAGTAAATCAAGTGCCACTATTTTTTTTTCTTGGTAAATAGGACCATAGTGGTTCACTATAAAATGTGTTTACTTTACATCGCTGCTGACCATTTTTGAAAGAATCTCTTGATTTTTTTTATTGGGGCTGTTAAAGTTAACGCGATAACGCAAATTCGTTTTAACGCCACTAATTTCTTTAACGCATTAACGCAACTTGCGTTATTTCAGAGGTTGTAGTGGGCTCAGTTTTAAAGTTAGAGCGAAGATACTGGCATCATATGAAACTGGAAAACCTAAGGATAAATAAGGCTCCAAACTTACACCAAATTTTTGCGAAGAAAAACTATCATGGCCATTTTCAGAGGGGTCCCTTGACCTCTGACCTCCAGATATGTGAATGTAAATGGGTTCTATGGGTAACCACGAGTCTCCCCTTTACAGACTTGCCCACTTTATGATAATCACATGCAGTTTGGGGCAAGTCATAGTCAAGTCAGCACACTGACACACTTGGGCTTGAGTTTGCCATGTTATGATTTGAGTATATTTTTTATGCTAAATGCAGTACCTGTGAGGGTTTCTGGACAATATTTGTCATTGTTTTGTGTTGCTAATCGATTTAAAATAATAAATATATACATACATTTGCATCTCTGTATTAATTACATTTTTAAAGATCAATAATGTGTGATTAATTTGCGATTAATCATGGACAATCATGCAATTTCCTACCTTTCAGGCAGCCTCTGGTTTGCATTTTTAAACAATGACATTTTTTTATTTTCTACTTTCTTGAGATAAGAAACCCATCCTTTAGTTTTTTTGTAAAAGTTACAATAACCATTTTACCCAGGGACGCTCTAAACAGCAGCTTTTCTAATCCAGAATCCATGCTTACTTATTGTTTTTCTTCTCATAGTAAGTTTCTGAGAACTTGACTCATTGATGCAACCTTTTTTGGCATTTGACAATCAGAAGGCAACCGATTGTTCAGAGCTGAAATGGCTAGTTGGTTAGTCAGTCGACAGAAAATTAATCGGCAACTATTTTCATAATCAGTTTTTTCCAAACAAAAATGCTAAAAGTTCTCTAGCTGCAGCTTCTCCAATGTGAGTAGGCCTATTTCTCTGTTTCATATCATTGTAAACTGACCGACTCCCTCAAAACAAAACATTTGAAGTCATTTGTCATAGTTTTCTGACATTTTATGAACCAAATAATTAATGAATGAATTGAGAAAATAACTGTTAGATTAATTGATAATGAAAATAATGGTTAAGCTAAGCTTATGGACTAGCTAATAGAGGGGATTTTCATTGTGTATTGAACACAATAGTAACCTGTGGCTGTCTGGAAAGACGGAAATTAACCTTAAAGTGGAACTGAAAAGTTGTTTTGCATTCCTACAAAAGTTGATTTGGTTTCTACTTCTCCGCCGCAGGCTGCTGCAAAACGCACTACCCCATTCAAAATGACTTGCGTTTTCGCCACATCGCCTGAGCCCATGTGAATGCAGCCTTAAAGTGGAAATGAAACGTTCAACCAAGTTAAGCTGGTTTACTAAAGGGATTTCCACTCTAATGAATCAGTTTCTGACAAATGTCAGCATTTAAGAGAAAAAAGATGATCCTTTTCATCGTGGCAGTGGGAGAGCCCACCGACAGACACTGAGTCCAGCTGACTGTCTCCCCATCTCCCGTCCTCTCCCCTCTCTGATCACCTGTCTCTACTCCTCTGCTGCCTCATTTAGACCGTTTAAAGACAGGGTTGCTAAACACCGAAAGCACTTCTTTATTCTGAAGCCCACGTTATAGCGTTTGATTACGGAACTTGCCGGTAGCTTCTGCTAGCCAGCTACCAGCTCAACATTAGCATCCCAAAACTCCCGTCATAAAGTAAAACTCATCACCAAAGCAAATACTAGAGATATTATCGGCCTGGTATTACCCGTGTTCTCTTTCAACTAGCCAACTAACTACCTAACTTGGTTATACTCCCAAGCTGATGAGCACACAGACCGACCCGGTGGGCTTCTCTCAGCGGCAGCTCTGAGCGATGTGGACCGGGAGCCCCTGTCTTCGATCCGTGTGCGCATCGGCTTGAGAGTATAACCGAGTTAAATAGTTATTTAGTTGGCTAGTTAACAAATGCTATAACGTGGTCTTCAGAATAATGCTATGCTTTTGGTGTTTATTTTCTTAGCAACCCTGTCTTTGAACGGTCTGAATGAGACAGCACAGGAGGAGAGACAGGTGATCAGAGGGGTGAGAGGACTGGAGATGGGGAGACAGTCAGCTGGACTCAGTGTCTGTTGGTGGGCTCTCCCACTGTCACTATAGGCAGCGCTGCTGCAGTAACGTTACTGATCTTGTTTCAGCGTCAGTTTATGAAATGGGCTGTTTTGTCCTTGATTTTAACATTGTAAAACTCATCTTTACATCCAGGAGCAATGCAATAGTGTCCCCCCTTTTGTTTTCTTCTGTCCTGTGTCTCCTCAGTCCTCGTCTTTCACGGTCTCTACTGTTGTATCTGTGTAACTTAGCCGAGCTAACCAACCGGTGACGTCACAGGCTAGAGTATACTGCAACATGGCGGCGCTGTTGTCACCAAAGCAGCAGGAAAGATGACACAGATCTTCTTTTTTTTCTTAAATGCTGACATTTGTTACGTTTATTATAAAATTGTTCATTAGAGTGGAAATCCTTTTAATAAACCAGCTTAACTTGGTTCAACGTTTCATTTCCACTTTATTGCTGCATTCACACGGGCTCAGGCGGTGCGGCGAAAACACAAGTCATTTTGAATGGGGGTATGGGTCCGTTTGGGCTGCGGCTGCCACAGGGGGTGCCGAAAAAAAATGCAGCGACCTGCGGCGGAGACGTAGAAACCAAATCAACTTTTGTAGAAACGCAACCCAACGTCACTCTGCGGTGGCCAATCACGTAACCGTCGATCCAGAGTTGTACAACCCAGGCACGGGGGAACAAAAGACATTAATCGTCGCAGTTAATGTGCCATTAGTGACTCGCCCAAACCTCCGCACAACCCTGCGGAGAATCACCGCAACACCTCATCTTGTGTGAATGCAGCCTGAGACTTATAGTATGCTTTGTAAAAAATGTCGGCAGAAATGCAAAGCATGCTTGATTTGTGGATAACAGGCTAAAACTGGCGTGTCTCCAGCATTTGGAGCTTTGAGTCATTCTGCCAAGAAGCGTGGCGCCTAATTTTAACTGAAAATTGAATTTCAGATTTTTTAATCTGACACACAAGTCTAATTCTACAACATGATGCATACGGTCAAAGATTTGAAAGTTTTTTGCCAGGCATCAACTTTCCTATTAGAAGTATCAGACTTCTAAACTTTTGGTAGGAGCTTGTATCAAATACACCCCAAATGTAATCACAGAGAGCAAAGCTGGAGCCCAGGCCTCACCCATCAGGTGAGAACTGGGGAGAAAGAAAGTCAGACTAATGGGGGGGGGGAATCTGTTTACAACGTTGGTGATGAGTTTAGAAATGCTGCCTTTTGGAGGTTAGGTTTCAGGTAGTTATGAGGTTAAGAGGAGAACACATGAGGGGAGGAGCAGGGTGAGAGGAGAGAAGATTGAATTTAAGAGAAGTAAAGTGTGCAACGTTAGACTGACATGAGGGAGAACTTTTTCCCTTAATGACAGAGACAGACATGATGGAGAAAGAAATATATACACCTCAGACACCTCTTCTTCACACTCTGTCTATCACCCTCACAAACACGCAAGACAAATTGCAGACCAAATCAAAACACTAGCCCTACATATGCACAGAGTCATGGGCGCCTTCCCTGCAATATGAGCTTTCAAGCATATACTGTGAGTGTGTGTTGGTGTCTGTCTCCTTGCATTATCACCTCTCTTCTGCCCTGCGGCTTCCTGTTGACGAGCAATGCAAGAAAAGCAAAAAAAAAAAAATAAGTGTGAAGCAGAATGCGAGAGACACACTGGGTGAACTGTTAACTTCCTCAACCCACCCCCATTCGTCTCACACACACTCCTGCACTCTGCTCTTTGTCCCAGCTCTTTCCCCTATCTTTTTCTCTACTCCCCCCTCTATTCAGCCTCTTTCCTCTCAGTCACTGCCTGTGACCTCGGCAGCAGTATAAAAGCCAACCTTACACGTCAGAGGAAGGTCACTTGCACACAGGGAGGTCAAGGAGAGGTTGCGTTCGTGCCCCGGGGCACTGCTTCTGTCCCAAAGGACTGTGGGCAATGTGATGAGAACGAGGTGGGGGGTGGGGGTTCCCACTTGACCTCATGGGGTTGTGGATGTTCAGCTAACACACATACAGCTGTATGCTTCCAAGAGTTTTATATAGTCACTGTTAGGGCTGCACAATCAATCGAAATTTTATCGAAATCGCAATATGGCTGCAATTTTCAAATCGCAGGAAGCGCATTATTTGTTAAAAGGCAAAATGTGTGTCCAAATACTATTTTAAATTAAATATTGTGGTGCTGCAGAAACGTCCTGGCCTGCACATCATATTCTACCGACTTAAGAAAACATCTTTGTTTGGTACAGATCACACTATAACCATTTTAATATCGTTTTCAATGAAAATGAGATTAATTCTGTTAAAATGATCATTCCCTCTAATATCACAAATCATATCGTAATTGCAATAGCAGACAAAATATTATTTAGAAATTATATTTAGATTGATTATTTAGATATTTATTTATAGGATATAACGCAAAGGCTGCACTACTGTAAACACACACACCTCTACACACAACACAACAGCGATATCTGTCTGAGAATAACTAATAATAATTAATGTTGAATATGACTAATGTATAATGTTGTGAGATTATTCCTTATTTCATGGGCTATTTTGGGATTTATACATTATTATTACATACTTATGCATTAAAAACATTTAAAAAACAAAGCATTCGAATACTGATTTGGAGGTTGATTTCCACGGCAATGGTCGAAGCATTTGTGTCAGCCCTACTATATATATAATATATACACAGTATATATATATATGTATAACTATGTTGAATATGGATCTACAAGTCATTTGATTTTTTTGTTCAGTTTAAAGGCATGAATGGCAAAAAATAAAGCTTGAGATTGACATTTAGAGCCGACGTGTTCACTGTTTATTGTGATTTACAGCGTCTATATCCAAATAAAAACGCCAGCAGTCTTTCCTGCTCACAGGGAGTGGATATTTCCTACTATATCTACATATTATACCGCAGCCTGTCATGAGCGTTTTATATTTCGCGTAGAAAAATCATCCTTACTTATACTTCATTTTATGAATTATTCTCATTGTCTTTTTCTTTCCTCCTGTCTCTAGGGTGTGTGTGTGTGTCCATTGATTGTCTGCCTCCTACAAACTGATCTGTCTTCCTCAGCAGTGTGACAGGTCCCTCTGTGTCTCACAATAGACAGACAACCCCCTCTCTCGCTCTCTCTCTCACACACACACGCGCACACAGAGAGTCACACTTACCATACAGCCAGATGGGCTTGTGTCCCCCATCGCCAGACAAATTAAGTTTGGGCCCCCAGATTAATATTCAGGCAAAGCACTGGCTCTATATAATTGAATCACGGTGCCATGAGTGTTTTAGATGCAGCCACCATGTGCACACGCGCACACACACACACACACACACACACACACACACACACACACACACACACGCTAACACTTGGCTGCCAGCTGCGCTCGGTATCCTGTCTGCTGGTTGGGGGCAGGTCATGAATACAGAATCGCAGCTCTCTGTGCACCACACAATGTTTTATGGTGGATTTTACCTTTAAGACTCCACTGATATTCCACCACTAATATTCTGAAGAAAAAGGGTACAAACATGCACATCATTTCTTAAAATGAAAGCAAACGAAAAGATCTAAATCAAGAACAAGTCAAGTTGGTGCGTCTCATTATAGCTAGACTGATAAATTGGCCAATATTACCTTAATGCAGGTATATCTGTATATTTGTATCAACCCTGTTTCTTCACAAAATTACGTTTCCTTACAACTAAACTGCTTTCTCAATAACATTTCGAGGGAAATATATATTCTCCCGGATTACATTTGCAGTTTTAAATGAATTAGATTGAATCAAAACAAAGCAAAATATGCTACAAAAGTACTTTATTAGGTTTAAAAACATCATGGTTTGGCTTAAAATGACTATGTTTGTTATGTTAATAAACTACAGACGTAAACTAAAATAAGTGAATGTTGACTTTTGCATTCACGTGGGACACAAACAGCGGTCTCCTGGGTGAAAGCCCTGTGTTTGTTTGACCTATCCACCACCCAGACTTCCGCAGACTATCATTACAAGCATATTTGTGATACATCAAAAAAAAAAAGAACATAATCAGCGACAAAAAAAAATGAATGAAACATGAAACGTAAACTTAATTCACAATGTAGTTTTGTTGAATGGGAACCAGGCTGCTTTGTATAAGTCGGCTGATAAGTTACAATAAATTATTGTACAGAAACAAAGATACATTATATTTTAGGTATATATACACAGGGTCGCTGTTACATCTTTGGTCCACCAAAAAACAGTGACAAGTCTATTTTTCAACTATTTTTCACAATTCTTAAAATAAACAAATTTAACGGATCATTATCAAAAGTTAATGTTCTTAAAAAGCATTGAATAAAAAGTCTTGAATTTAATTTACAGAAGTCTTCAATAATTTCTCATGCCTGCCTTAGGCAGTAATGTTAATTATAAAAGGTGGGCTGTTAAGGTGGACCAGCTTTTCTCCTTAAATTGATGAGCCGCTACTCTGAGTTTTGCGCAGTTTTTTAATTAAGTATTAATATTTCTTTTAACTGCTTAACCAATCAGTTAAAATGCTTAATGTCGGTTAACGGTTAAACGGTTATTTATTAACTTCCCTAATAATAATATATAATTGTGGGCCATATCGTCTCTTCTAGCTTTCCATCATACTTTGAATAGAGGAAAGAGAAATTCATTGCATTCTATGTGAGATTAAAAACGTTTATTAAAGTTAATTAAGTTAATTAACTTGGTAAATTCTGCAGAAATCTTGGCTTATATTATGTGTTTATGTAAAAAAAAAAAAAAAAGACTACCAGTTGATAACAGATTTTTTTTTATCTCTCATTTATCAATATCGGTGTCCCAAAAATCAAGTATGGGTTGGGCTCTACTGCTTTTCTCTTCAAGCAGGTCACTGCTGGTATAGACATTTTAGCAGCAGACACCAGCATTATCTTATAGTCAATAATCTTGGCTCCACTGGAGAGGGAGGTCTCCTGTGGTGTAAGGTTAAAACTTATTTCTTTGTGTTGTGGCTTAAAATGTTGAGCTCACTCAGCCCTGATTGCTGCAGTTCATCTTAATTAGACAAAGAACCAGCTGGCTGGGGGAACTCCAATTATAGGGCTTGCAGCTTCAGTTAATGTACCTGCATCAATACTGCAATTGTGCCACCTTAATGTAAAAAAAAATCCAGTTTATGAATTCCCTTGAACCTGTGATGCTGTTCACGTATGCTGTGTATAGCGAGCATATGCTATAGGTAAGAGGGATCAAATATTGAAGTTCCCTTTTGATAAGGATTTCTTTTTGATTAGGTATGCTTTTTGAATGAAAGTTCCATATTGGTTGTTTTTTGTCTTACACTTTTAACAAAAGTGATTTGCAGTAATATTCTTAGTGCTGTAAACAACCTTTATCTCCAGGACTTTACTTGAAATACAGTTTTTTAATCTGTAGATAACAATAGTACAGAGGCTCAATAATGGTGCACTTTCTTCAAAGGCACATGTTTGGTTTTAATATTTAACTGGGAGGGTTAGTTTGGCCCCTCTGTGAAAAGCAATTTGGTCCCATAGGGAGCAACCAGGTGCTTCAGGGAATTATTATTGGATTTTTCAAATACAGCATGTACTGTACCTGTCACCCAATCGATCTGGTCCGTCATGTTAGTCATGTTTTAAAGAAAAGACACTCAGAAAAAAAGATGAAAGGAAAATGGCATCTTTATGTAAACAATATACTCTTGATAATCCCACTTCAAATTATACTTTTACTACATAATTACTGTTCATTTTGAAGACAAATGCATTAATGTCGTTTTTATGTCCCCAAAAGGTGACGTCTGGAGATACAAAATATTGGGCCCATGCAAGAACATTTCTGTATTCTTACCCTAACTTACTTTTTTTCGTACCTTGGGCTCATACGAGCATGCCGCGTCAGATTCAGCAAACGCTCCTAACTTCAGATAACGGTGTAAATGACCTGCGTAACATGATGGGCGTAAACGAGCGTGTGTTCATGAGAATTGTAAATTAGCATAATTAATGCCCCAAAGATACTACATAATGCTGTACGTCCTGCCCTATTCATCTGTCTCACCTGGTCACACTTCCTGTTGGTCTTATTATATACAGAGACTACTATACTATAGCATCAATGGCCAATTTAGATTCATGATGACATCGTTAGGCCATATGAATACATTAAGAATTATATTATTATTCGAATTGTAGAGTGAAACAGGATAATGTCAACATCAAACTCAAAATTCAAAGTAATGAAATGTTCAATTCATTAGTGAAAAACTTATACTTATGATAAGAGCAGACTAATTGTGTATATACGACAGATCTGAACCGCTCGGAAATTGTGTTCGTATCTAAGAGAAAATTCAAAATACGAGAAAAATTGGTGAATGCAACAAGTTCTCCTAAATCACTCAAGCCACTTAAGGACGAATCTGTTCGGATGAGTGGTTCTTGCAATGATCCTAATAATAGAACAGAGTGCTAGTCTGCTCAGCTAGCTGCTAGCCTGCCCACTCATCTTTCACCCTCACACACACTCACACCTCCACAGTCTCCTCTGCTTCCTGTTCTCTCACAGGCTGTCGCCCTCACAAGTTGTGGTGCAGAGAGGAGGAGGTGACATGGACACACCAGCACACACACACACACACACACACACACACACTCACCACTTCATTTCTCACCAGGCTTTTTCTGTTGCTCCCCCACCTCCCCCACCTCCCCCACCTCTTCCTCTTCCTCCTCCTCTCTTGTCTCTCGCACTCTCAGTCTCACTCAGGGTTCAGATGTGGGTTAGCTGGCACAGTCGCCACATATTGGATTTCATGTTGACTATTCGTCTACGTTTGTTTTTCATCAGTGTTGGCATATTTCGTTATGGTTTCACACGACATAAGAGGCAAACACTTTTGTTTTTAAATGCTCTTCATGTACAGATAAGACGGCAATAAATGCCAATTCTTGTCTGAGTGAAAAGTCCTTGCATCAATGAAGTGGTAATGATTTCCCATCTGCACCTTTTTGGTAATTTATTGGCTCCTCTTGACATCACTTGTGCCAAAATGAGCAGGGAGGACACAAGACGAGTGAAGGTACTAATCAGTGTCTCCAGCTCTCCCACTATTCAAAGCCAGTCTCAGCACAGACAGTGCTAACCAAAGCTGTGAAAACAGCTTTACTTAGCAAAGACGCTCCCACATACAGCTCTCCAAAATCACATCAATGCTCCCCTTTGTCAGTTGGATATAAATTCTTCAACCACTAGACACGACTACGCACACATCAGTGGGTGATTAAGGCCATAATGCCAGCGAGGCTGAGGCTGTTCTATGGTAGAGGGGTATCTGTCGTCCACAGCTGTTTGTATGCTCGACTCATCACTTCCAGGTGATTAAATCCCCACAGTCATCTTATCTGAAGGCAGCAGGACAGGTAAGTGCACTCCACTGGCAACCGTTTATTTGAGGGATGTGCTGCACATTTTCAAAGAGCCGTCCCAATTATACACACCACTTCCTGTGTGGGTGTCTTGGTTAAGGCTTGCTACAATCAGAACCAGACTTAACTTCCTCTATACTAAATTGGTTGTGTCTGCTTAGTTTATAGAAATTATAAGGGGTACATGAGCACAAAACATGATTTTTTTAGGGGGACACAAATTCACATGAAAGCCAAAGGGAGTATGGATGTGTCCCAATACCCATACTTGCGATCTTGAGCACTTAAACTTAATAACAATAACTGATGTTTTTATTGGGGGGGTGAGGGGCTACTCAGGGGGCTAGAAGAAACAACATTGACATATCACCTTTTAAAAGGGATAGTTTGGGTGTTTTGAAGTGGTATTGTATGAGGTACTTATCCATAGTCAGTATTACCGACTGTATATGACTGTCAACACGCCCACAATTTGGGGAAGCAGACAGAAGTACTGACATGGGAGCAAAGCAATGTACTGCTGTGGACGGGGCCTGCAGCAAAACATATTTTAGACACCTAAAAGAAAGGTCCACCTAAAAAAAGAAATCAAAAAACTATCGATATCCATTTAAGTGTATGCTACATTTAGAAAAAACTGCACTTTTACCTCACAGAACACAGGGGTTGCTAATCTACTGCCGCCTCGATGGGTTAGTTTGTTTGTGCTATTATGCGACTTTGGTGAATTCAAACTTACCAAATTCAAAAAACCCGAACTATCCCATGAAGAACTTGTTAGGAAACAAATTGCTCATTTACACATTCAGTAGTTATGGAGCAACATTATCATTTGTTTGGAGTCTTATTTCTGGCCACCTGGCGAATTTGAGTCCAATATTCTCTCTCTTTTATCACAGTTTTTGGTCTCTACCAACTCCTGAGGAAGATATCTATGTTCACCAACTATCTGCTGTCTGCCTTGTGGTGCTGAGCAGGTTGTGTTCAGTGGTTTTTAGAGCTTTTTCACTGAAAACAGCAGCCTTCTGCGGCCTAAAAAAACGACATGAGAGCTGTGAAAGTGAACCATAACAGTCAAGTTGCATCCGGACAGCTAACGTGACAAGTCTTCACAGGTATTTTGATGACATTTTGCCGCCATGAGTAATTGTCGCCATTGGAATCCATTGTAACCAACATGTATTTATACTGGCCACTGTCGCCGTTTGCCTAAGGTGCGTCCAACAGACACAAACACTGAAAAAGAGCAAGCCCAAATCAACATCAACACACCCCAAAAAACAAAAGAGCAGACTATGCTAGTTGCTCCATTTCCATTATTGATGCCACACACACACACACACCCATATACACAAACATATGATCACAACAGCAGAACCACTAATGATATGCTTTAGTTCACAATGGCACACCTTTATTAACTCACAACATAACTAGCCTGAAAAGAGAAACGGAGGCCTTTGAGCTGGAGTGCACTGGTCAACTCAGACGCTCCCCAAGGCACAGAGCTTTGCCTCTGTAATCTACCAGATGAGGGTATTAGCAGCATGCATAATTAGGTCAGATGTCCTGTTCTGGGCCAGCAATACCCAGCTACTTCCCTTGAATTCATCACAGAATGAGTCCTCATGAGAGGCAAGAACAGGACGCTCAAATGCAAAGCAAAGAGAGGTGCAGATGTGATGTCGTCATGGCCACACAAACCACAAATGGTTAAACATCATCAAAGAGAAGACCTAGATATCACTGCAAGCCCCTGCAGTCCTGTTTTTCAATGTCTGAACCACTTAGCGAATGAGAGAGAGACAGAGACAGAAAGAGGGAGAGAGAGCGACATCTTTCCAACGCTAATGCAGCAGGGACGGCGGGCCGTTCTGTTGAAAAGCACATGAAGCCCCAAGGCAGCTTTCTGGTCCTTAGTAATCTTCTTCAAATCTCATCCCTTAATGCTCACTCACACCCAAACACCCATCTGAAATGATCCAAAAAAGGCCAGACCAGCCGCCTGGATGACTGGATGACTGACTGGCCGGCTAATTGACTGGGTGAGTGAAATCAATGTTGTGAACTGGATGTGCTTTTCAGCTCCACTAACAGTACACTGGTTCAGTAAGAGTTCAGCATGCCACAGTAAATGGTGGGGGATTTGTGTGTGGCTCAGCTGGTAGGACAGGAGGCAACACAAGCCCCAGATGAACAAAAAGGAAATTCCAGCCCTGTTTGCCCATTATTAATCAGATCAACGTACAAACAGTTAAAAAGCTAAACCAACCGGAGAGTCATGTGAGAAGTTGGCTTTAATGAAGGTGCAACAGCAAGTCTTCTGTTTTTCATTCACCTCCACGCCAACTGGAGAGTCGTATAGTGGTAACAAGGCCGCTAGTCTTTATACAGCTCACACACACAGACTCAAACACATGGCCTCGCTGCGTTTGGCATCCTCTTCCTCACGTTTCAGGGCTGCAGTGAGACTTTCTGGCCCCCTAAATACAACCTACATGAACACACATTTCAGACGGGCTTCCGCTCTTACAGTACGTCCAGGGCACCTCCGAGATGGGCGCGACGTTGAAATCTGTCCCCAGGAAAATTGGATCCCTTCCACTGTTTAAATTCCACGGACTTTGAGGCATGCAGTTGCTTAGCAACAGCAGAGCTGTATCCCCCCTCTTTAGTGTCTGCATATTCCGGCTTTGACTTAGACCCAAGTTAAGGATCTGAAATAATTCTGGTTTATGTAAATACACTTTAGAAGCATCAGACAAGCAAATAAACAACTTCAAATTAAACAATATCTTGTTATGATTTGTCATGTTTTTATTTATGTTACGCTTGGGAGAACATTTGCACCAACTAGGCTAGTTTGAATTGGAGATGGAAATGAAGGTTATAAACAACATCTCAGAATAAATGTCAAGTGGAGTTGTTCCAATACCGATGCCAGTATCGGAAATGTGTCCGATACTATCAACTTGTGTAACTGGAAATCAATTCTTCTTCGCCGCTCCAAAACAGTAGCCTTGGATGTATCATGGCTGCCACTGGCAACTACTGTTTTAGAGCAGAGAAGAAGAAGTGATTGCAGGTATGTGACGATAGTAAACAACAACAGTGCAGTGCTAGTTGAGAGTGGAAAGCTGGGGACACACCAAGCTGACATCAAAGAACTAGAGGCAACAAAGGTAACAAGTTGCGTCGCATCATGTCACATTTGTTTTGGCCGACAAGTTGCACTCGAACACACCGCAAAGACTACAGCTGACAGCCAGTTAGCATGTACGTTCTGCGCCTGCGTGACAGGAAATAACTCTCCCTACCAGTAGGTGGCGGTAGTCTGTATTCGTCATTCAAAAAGGAAAACCGGAAGACCAAGAACTGCAGATATACAAGCCGTTATGATACATATTAAACCAAGTGGCTGTTTGCCGAACATTTTCACACCACTCTCACTCAGCACTTAGCGTCATTCCACATGCCCATGTCGTTGTGAAAATATCCGTGTATTGGAACGATCATATGAGATGAAGATGAAAAATTTTTCCTCCTGACTTTACTCGCTGGTTTGCTTTACTCCCGTCTGTTTCTCTTCTTAGATTGGTTTAAGAACCACCAATCAGAGTGATTTCTCTCACCAACATACTGAATTGGCCGATAAACTAGAGCCGATGGTGCAGGACACACTAAAAAAACTAGGCCAACGGACGCTCACCGATGGCCCCATGCTGTCCGACGGTCAGATGGCTGATGGCTTGATTTGTCAGGGCTTTTATGGTAACGGTAGTCAGAGCAAGGAAAATGTCAGCCATTCGGCAATACATCACAATGGAAAATCCAACAAGTAAAACGGCGATGTGTACAGTATGTAGGCTTCCATTTCGAGGGGTGGCATTAGTGTTGTCAATTTCATCACCAGCAATCTTATAAAACATTTGAAGATGCATCACACAAAAGAGCACGACAACTTCTCCAAGGCAAAGGGGGGGGGGACGAACCGCAGCAGCAAACTTTGGAAATCGCATTCCAACAACGAGGTAAATTCCACAAAGATAGCCCAAACGAAGATATCATATTTATCATGCTGGTATCAGATCGGCACCCGGTATCAGCCGATACCGCAAGCTCAAGTGTCGGAATCGTTAAGGAAAAAATGGTATTGGAACATCTCTGTCAAGCGTAATCTATTTTTTTACAGCACTTACATCTCTTTAACTCATTATAATTAATCAATATTTTAGTGCCTTTATTTCCTTCCATAGTCTAACTATACACAAGGGCACAGTCAGCTGACTAAAGTGTGTTTCTGCTCTGATGGAAGTCAGTGCATGTTTTGATTTAATGTCTGATGGGACTGTAAAGCTTAAAGAAACTGTGTGTGTGAGTGTGTGAGTGTGTGAGTGCGTGTGTGTGCGCTTTCTGTGTCTACTGCTCTAATCACTATAATAACTTCTGCTGAACATCACAGTCCCCAAGGGTGTTGTGTTTGTGCATGAGAGACTAGTGGGGGCTGAGAATGACGGGACTGCGAGTCTCCCGTTTTTTTTTTTTGTTCTGGATTCTCTGTTTGGAGGTCCCTGCACGTCCCCCACGATCCATCCAACTGTTTTTTCTTTCCTTCATCTCTCCATCATGGCCACAGGAATCAAAGCAGCTCTGTTTGGTGTGTTGCCAAATATTTGATAAGGCTCCACATTGCCCAGATAGACCCTGGACCCGTGGACAAATTCCTCGGCTAACAAAGAGGATTTCATTACATGAGCAGGATTTGCGGTGTGTGTGTGCGTTGTGTAGAGCGAGGGACTGACTCAAGCCGAGTGGTCCAGTAAATTCACTATATTCTCATCAGCGCATGCTCAGTATTCCCACCATGTCTGCCTCTGCTGTTTAAATTTTCATGCTCTGTGTTTGAGATGTCATCGGTTTCAGAGGTTTGTTCACTACTAGCGTCGTAGTGTGCTCTTCCTGTGTTTGTTATAAATAGATTTCATCTACACAGGCCTTTCTGTTCCCGGTCTACAATCTTCTCCTTCTCCATTTTCCCTCTCCACCGGATTATAGATAGTTGTAATTATGAAAGCAGTCACATGCTTTATTGGACTGTGTCTCTATGGCCAAGGCTTTAAGTGTCTGTCGTGGCTTTGGAACCTTTGAGAGAGGAACTCGTAACCCCACACATACAGACTCAAACACCGGAGACACTACAGTATGTCATTCATTGTGGAGTGAACCACAAAAAACATGATGGTGACACTCACCACTGCTCAAAGACTCAAAAGTCATCCAGCGGCACGATGTAGGGAAGTTAAGAAAGGTTCAACTTTATGCAACCCGGAGACAACTAATTGCGCTCATTTTGGGAAACGGAAGCAAATTGTTGTTATCCAATCCAATCAACAATGTAAAAGTACTTCAAACTAAATAGAAGAAAACCTCATCATCGCCAAGTCAATGGCTTGCTGATTGTCTAAGATATAACTTTAATGAGCCACCGTGACTGAAATGCCAGCAAACCTACGAGTCTTCAGCCATGCTTGCTGCTCTCTGAGGCTGTACTTAGCATAGACTGTATATAAGAAATGGACGTAGTCACCGTGATGTCACCTGGCCATCAGGTCAACAAGGAAACAGCATTTTCAGAGAGAAGAACAATCTCTGAATATGTGATGTGGACACAAATGATGTAAAAATGACGTTCCTCTATCACAAACGGCACAATGAAATTGGACTCATCATTTTTACCTATTTGTCAAGTGAGTAATTAAGCTATCGATTTATGTCATTAAAACAACTTTTCTTGAAGGAATACTCTGACAGGGCTCTGCTTGTTTGCCGTCGTGCTGGGACTCGGACCAGAACATCAAGATCAATTTCATATCTCAGTTTAGAAACGGGTCTTAGACAAGTTTAGCTTAGCTCAAACAGTCAAGGCTTCCTTCCAAAGCTCTGTGGTTTTTCTACTCAATGAAAGGAATTTAAATGAAATATATTTAATTGGATGTTGATGTGAAAACTGTACCTAAATGGATTTTTTTACGATAGCACGTTTCTATAAAAGATCCTCAAAGATCCAATCAGTCCGAGTCTTGATTCCTCTATATATCGCTCTTCTAGGATAGATATTTGATGAAATACTATTTTATTGCGTTAAGGTTTTGCTTTTTACAGTAGACCTATGTACTTATCTTATTTGGCTTTCCAATAAAACGTCTACTTTCCTGTAATTTGAGAGCTTTCAGTAAGTAACGGTGGCAGAAAGCTGGAATGAAAAACATTTTCTCAGGCTCTTTGCAGAAGGAGACCTACACATCATCACGCATATAAAGCTTGTCAGCACACTTCTCTCTCCGTCTGTGATTGTTCTCAATAACCCCTGTTGCCCAGATGAATGATGGCAGCTACTGGATGGAAGCCAGCATCTGCTTCACTTCAGCTGAAAGTCTCTCCACAACGTTTCATTCAGTACCATATCAGGCGTCAATATCAGGCGTCGCTACACAAAACCAAAGAGCAACGTGTAATAGAGAGAGAAAATGGTTTAAGATGAAAGAGTAGCCGGTTGCTCGTGCACATTAGCCCCGTCAAGTGTGACCAAGGCAATCTAAAGGGAGGCGTTTGTCAATATGCTGTTCAAACCAGACAAAAAGACTTTGAAAGTGAGGCAACTTTTTATGCAAGCTTACTTATCTTCAAAAAGGTCAATGATTTTTAAATTTTAACTAAATCTATCAATGCAAAACTTGCAGTAAAGCACTGGTGGACTCGTTATTCAAGGCCCTGACACATCAAGTCGACAATCGGCTGTCGGACAGTTTGGGGCTGTCGGTGAGCGTCCGTCGGCCTAGTTTTTTTTCGATATGTCCCGCACCGTCAGCTCTAGTCTGCCCGTGTCGGAGGTTTTTCAGCCGATTCAGCATCAGCGGTCGCACCCGTCAGTGAGAGAAATCCCTCTGATTGGCGGTTCAGCTGAAACGAATCAGTGCACAAGAAAAGAAACAGGTGTGAGGAAAGCAAGTCAAGAGGAAAAACACAGAAGGCTCTTCTCATTTTTCATCTCATCTGATCATTCCAATACACAGATATTTTCACAACGACATGGCCGTCTGGAATGAAGCTAAGTGGTGAGTGAGAGTGGTTAGAAAATGGTCGGCAAAACAGCACTTTGTTTCATGCACATATAATAACAATGGCTTGTATATCCACCATCCTCCGTCTTCCAGTTTCCCTTTTTGAATGACAAATATAGTCTACCGCAACCTGCTGGTGTGGAGATATTTTATCTCACGTAGGCGCAGAACATCCGTGCAAACTGGCCTGTAGTCTTTGCGGTGTGTTCGGATGCAACTTGTCACAGTAGCACAACCTTTTCTCAGGAATGAAAATCAGGTTATTCTCCTATGAGTTAATGTAAGAAACTTTGTGGGAACATATCTATTTATTCTGCTGATACCGTAGCTTAATATCCACCACAGTATCTCTATCTACTGTCTGTGTATAGCACAGTGCATACAGCACAACTAAATCAAACTGTCTTTTTCTTCCTCTGGTATCTCATTTTAACAAGCAGTCTCTGCGTGGTGCTAATTTTTTTCCCTTCGCTATCTTGATCTTCTTTCTGCCAGTGTGTGTCCGTCGGCCAGTGTGTTTGGAGAGCACAGCTCGCCCAGGACAACGTGGAAGTACATCAGCGTTGTTGGCTCGTGCTTAGAAAAAGGCAACAGGAAGAGACCACTCAGAGAGAAAGGAGACAGGAGATGGGGTGAAGGAGGAGGGAGGGAGACAGAGTTGATGCACAGTAGGACATTGATAACTTATTACATCTTAAAGATTTTAGTTTTGAGTCTATTGAGTGCTCCTTTAGGCCCGTCTTGAACAGATTCATTTGCTCTGAACTCTCTTTATAAACAACCCAAACAGTGGATCTGTTTGATTAAATGTCTTAAAAGGGTCGGATCATCCAAATTACAGAAATATGTACAGTTCTGGCCCGAACAAAAGATGAACCTCCCTTTCCAAACACCTTTTGAAGATACAAAACATTTTCAGAGTTGGGAACGTTTCCCTGAGATCCTATTAGTCCAAGGAGAGGAGAGTCTTCCTCCTTGAGGTCTTCTCCCTTTTAAAAGTGACACATGATATAGGCCTACTTCAAAGGCCTTTACACACCGGGGGTGTGACGAAAAACAACACAAAAATGCAAAATACTCGCCTGCAAATATTTCTCATCAAAAACCGGTAAATACCGGCAGCGATGCAAATTTGCGACAGTTGCAACATCTTTCGAATAAAAGATTCAAATAGATTTGAGCAAGCAGAGGACCAACTACCAGGATTCTATTGACCCAGAAAGTCTGGCAGTTTGAAGGCCTGGCCCATAATGCAACACTCATGGACTTAATGGAGTCAATGGTACTTCGGTGCTCGCTCCGTTCAAGAATTATATCTGTTGTTGTGACTGCGTAAATATCTAGTTCTCTAATATGACACGACCACGACTTTTTCAAAAGAAATTTCCTGAAAAACCTAACATCTCAGGGAAGATATGGCATTTAATCAGTAGTGTGTAGCCATGCAGATAGTTCTGGTTTTCAGAAATCTGTCTCTGAGATTTCTGTCATAACCCCCAATACAATGGCGCTGAATAGAAAGTCAGTGTGGCGCTCCAAGCATTGAAGAGTTTAAATGCTTAATTTAAAAATCAAACTGCTTTTTCCATAAACTGTGTTCTGATCTACAGAAATCACTCACTTTCTAAGGAACTTCTTTTTTTTATGTTTTGTCCCAATGAAAACAGTTCACGTCGAGATCTGTGGGTTATCTTATGTATCAAGGACACCATCTCTGGAAAGAGATGTTTTTGAAATTTCTTGAATGTTAAGTGTCAAACAATGTGAGGGCCTCAAAAGAAAATCCATTCAACTCCACTGTATTGAGACGGGGGCATAAAGCTTAAAACCAAAACTGTCTTCATGCCTAAAAACCATAGAGGTAAGTCTGTATTGGCCGTATAATGACAACTAAGTCAGCAGCACTGGAGTCTCAGTCGAGTGTTACCGATGAATAGACAGCAGTTTCTGTGCTGCATGTGTTCTCCTGGCACTGAGCGAGGAGATAATTAGAGTAAAAGCAGAAGTTATAGTCGTCTCTGCATTAATCCCAGGATGTTCATTCTCTCTCTCTCTCTCTCTCTTTGTATCTCCTTCTCTTTATCTCTCTCTCCTGCCTGGATCAGCACTCCTGCTTTGATCTTGCTCTTCACATAACAAGGCCCCAGGGTCTACTGTACAAGACTGTAGAAAAAGTCCAAACTACATTGTGTGTGCGTCCGTGCGCGCTCCCACGCACATATGTGTATGAGTACACATACTTAAAAGTATGTGTTGAATATCTTCTTGCTTGTGTCAGACACTCACCAAATTTTCCCTCAGGGATTAATTCTTCGAGGGTTTTTTTTTTTTTTCTTAAACGCTTACTCCACTTTTATCATCGCAGTCTATTAAGCTGAGCATTAACTGTACAATTTTAGAAGTGTTGTTGTGAAATTCCTACTCCTATACTGTACGAGTATAGCCAAAGCTCGTGATTTATGTGCTCACACTGTACGAAGCGATCGTCTGCCACAACCTGAGTACTCACACTGTACGTGTAAAAAACAAAACAAGAAAAAAAACACGGCCAGCCGTTCTGTTTGTTGACAGTTGTCAATAAAGATTTGTTTGAAAGCTCCGAGGCAGTTAAAGTTTGTTTGCTAGCAGAGATAGGACTCCTAACTTTTTCCAACGTCTAGAAATGAATGTGGACCGTCCCGAATTTAAATCTTTTTTTTTCTGCATTATCATTAGTAAATCATTCAAAGTGACCTTTAATATAAATTGAAAATCAAAAGTGGTTTATTTTTGTTCATAAATTCATAATTTATCCAAAACAAAGTTTTTTTTATTATTTTAAAAATAATTTAATTATAGTTTTTTTTAACTATAATTTGTTTTTTGTTGTTAACAATGCAGCCATGTTGAATTTAAGTTGCTGTTTTTTTATGTGTAAAAACTAGCATTTGGTCAAAAAAAATGCTACGCTTTGCTCAGGGGTTCTATGCTAAGGGGCCTAAATGCTACGATTTGATAAGGGGCCCTATGTTAAGATTTTGCATAAGGCCCCCAAAAAGCTAGAACCGGCCCTGTTAGCTGGTGCATCTTAAAAGTTGGAGGAGCTGCAGGACAAGATGCTCCTGTCATGGGGAGAGGAGCAGCATGTTGCCACGGACAAAATGCGATGGACAGATCTCATTGCAGCCTTATTATCCAGAGGGGATGAAGAGGAGTAAGTAAGTAAGTGGTTAACATTAGTAACATGATTTGAGCTGTTGTGGAGTTTTGACTCAACGTAACATCAACAGCTCACTCACTGTAAATGCAAACGTTGGCTGCTGACTCATTGGTGAGCAAAAAGGACAGGATGTCCTTAAGCTGGAGCCCTGAGAGGTCTGTACGGGTCACAGTGCTAACAAGGCAGAAACGCACTTACTTGATCATCTTTGCCATCCTGTCTGCTGAAACCTCAAAAAAGAAGAGGCAGCGGCGTCAGGTTATATGGACTCGCTGTGGTTAGGAAGACATAGACAGTATGGCTTGTCCATTTTGCTGAGAGAATTGGAGTTAAGCTAGCTATGTTTACCTATATCTATTGTACATTGTTCTCTTAATAGCTACACCCTGATTACTGTAAAAAGAGGAGAAAAAAGGCACCGATGTTGGGGAATCGGCTCGTGGCTCTGCTTCAACTGTGTGAGAACCTGTGGACGGCCGACCAAAATTTCTGACATGTCAGAAATTCATGCGACTGTCCGACGGCCGATCGGGAGGAGTTAATTGGTCCTCGGTCTCCCGTACAATGCACGGCAAACGACGCCCGACGAAGCTGAAATTTGGTCCGACTCTAAAATGAGTCCTGCAGCTCAAAATTCGGGCCATAAACGGGCTAAAAATCGTACAGTGTATGCCCAGCTTTAGTGATGTTGCTTGGGTGAATATCTAAATCACCATTGCAGAAGGTGATAAATTTAGTGTCATTATGTCTCCTTGCATTAACTGTAGAAAGTAACCATAATATTGGGGCAGAATTGATCATAAAAAGTGGTCATTCTTTGTTTTTGCTAATTTTCACTCCTTTGTTGCCATAATCAGCACATTTTACACAACTGTGCAAAGACAATTATCTGCAAAATAAATGCCATTTCAGGATTTTGGGAGACTTTGGGGAATGTCGATTTAAGGCACAACAACAGTTTTTTTAATGAATAATGAGGAGATGCGTAGAAAAGTGGAAAGTTGCAAAACAAGGACAGCATGTTCTCCCGTAATTAGAGGCGGTACTATTTCTGGTCAGATGTTGTGTTTCTATTTGCTCGTGTAAATAACATCATCTACCCCATCTTGTTCGTATCTCTCTCTCTGGTCAGACAGGATGTTTTGAGGAGGAAGACAGCAGGGTCACAGTCTGATCCAGAAAGTATGATAAAGATCAACCATTTCCTTTGCATCATGTGTGTGTGTGTGTGTTCCTGTGTGTATATCCTCCTCCATCATAACCCAAATGTTTTTCATGCAAAAGGCTGATTACTGATCTATAAAAGCATTCATATTTTATATATTAACTTATTAGTTACAAACCCCTTATAATGAATGCCTTAAAAGGAAGTGGTATTGTCTTATCTAAATGTGATTTTTCAATTTACAAACAAGTAAAAATGCCACATGCCGTTCATGCTCTTATCACATAGGATAATTTGTGATTTAGGAAAGCAGTACAGACTGTTACAAACATGTTTCTGCCCGAGCCTATGAGTAGTAACGTGTAGGGCTGCAACTAACAGTTATTTTCATTATCAATTAATCTGCTGAATATTTCCTAGATTAACTGATTATCGTGTCGCCTCAAAAAAATGTCGTTGAAAACTACCGTCACAACTTCCTTGAGATGATATCTTTAAATGTCTTGTTTTGTCTATCTGAGGCCCTGTTTACACCTGGCATTAGAATGCGTCTCCACGTGCGTCTTGAGTGATCACTTGTGATCCGATCTCACTTCCCAGCTCTATATGCAAATAAACACGTAGTAAACACACGGCTAATACAGCAGATGTTGTGACGTAATATTACATGAATGTCAGTAGTAATATCCTACATATTTGTGAACTCGGATACATTTTATCAACATCAAAATAAAAGGTTATTATACCGGCGGTCCCTGGGGACCTGGGGTACAGAGCTTCAGAGTGCCGTGGATGAGTGAGAGTGAGCGGGTGAGTGTGCGAGCGGGCAAGTGAGCGGGCGGGCAGGCGGGTGTCAGCTCCGTGCAAAGCACCGTAATAAAAAACACAGACACATCTCCGACAGTATGATAATAATGAACTTCACGTGCCTAGTCTGATAGTCTGTAGATATGTAGCCTATACTATACACATTGACGTACACAATGCTAAAAGAATGAGGTCATATGTGGCCCAGACCACCTCTGAATGTGATCTGAGCGATCAGATCTCAATGCGTCTTGAGTGCGTTTACACCTGTACTTAGAGCTGTCCACTTGTGATCCGATCACTGAGGACACATGTTAATACCAGGTCTGAACAGGGCCTGAAAATTGAGAGGATGGAATTAGGGACTGTTAGTTATTTTTGCTTGAAAAATGACCTTAACAATTAACCGTTTTAAAAATAGTCGCAGATCAATTTTCTCTCAGGCGACTAATCTATTAATTCACTAACTGTTTCAGCTTGAGTGTAGTATAAATGCAACCATTTACATTTTAGGGCTTTCACAAGTCAACATTTAGTCCATTTTAATCACACTCGGGTGCATTTTGTTTAGGCAGTTGTGAACGCAGTAATCATACTCCGATCCAAGAGTACAAGGACCAAGACCGCTTGTGAGAGGTGATTCCAAGCTAACTCTAATGCAGCTCAATTGCAGTGAGGACATAATCTGAACCAATTTCCAGGAAGTGACCCAAAACGCAGGCTGCCTGTGCGGGCATTTTTGTTGACATGGATACAGGTAAATGACAGGTTAACATGAGTGGGAGAGGACGGACCTGGACTTCTGCAGATGTCCCATGTTTGCTTGACATCTGGGCTGAAGAGAACATAAAGAATATGATAAATAAAGTCCACAAAAATAGTGATGCTTATAAAGTCTGGAGGTGAAGGGATTCATGGGCACAGCGGATCAGTGCCCAGTCAAAGTGAAAAAACTTTGTACACGCCCCCAGCAAATCATTTTTTTTTTTTTTTTTATTTGGTCCGCTTTAATTAGTGCACTGTGAAACTGAACCAGACTAAATACAAAAACAAACCAAAAGTATCAAATTCACTCTGATTTGGACTAGCCAAACGGCTTGGGAAAGCGCCCTCAGGGGCAGTAAACACACTACACAAACTAAAATGTGATTTTTGGAGAGAGGGCGGGAGGCTGGACACTAAGGGCCAGGTTTGGGTTAAAGGAGGGGGGGAGGTTTTAAGGTCCCAGCCAAAGTGTCTCCTGCAGGAGGTGGTGTGTCGGCATGGAGGGATTCCCGCTCCTCTGAAGTCTGGCAGTCGGTATCTGGTTACTCCTGTAGGTCTGCCATGATTACCCTCCACTCACATTCCTCAGCCCTCATTTACTCCAATACACACAGGAATCCTACAAAAGTCTGCACTACACACAGACGGACACATAAACACAGGGACCAACAAACCCAACAGATCTCCAGTCCAACGTTAAAACCGACTTTTAACTCAAAACATTCATCTCAAATTACCACATTTGTCTACCCCACGTCTTCAAAGTTCCTCTTCCTTTTCTCCCTGTCACAAACTCTCTGTCAATCGAAAAATGCAACACAACGACTTGGACTGTGGCTGAGGTTTGTGTTGCCGCTGTAGTGCTAACCTGGTTGTAAAATGCCAGAAATGCTGTAATCCACATGGAGGCGTTTGTCACCTCACACCAAATTGTGAGGGGAGCAGCGGTACCGTCGTGGTTTAGCCCTCGACCTCGTCTGTCACCCTCCTGCTGGAAGGAATGCCGTTAGAGACGTCCGACTAAGCGCCCAATCAGCTGCTCAAATGGCCACGTGTTGCAAAGTTCTTCTGTGGTACTGCAAACAGGACGTTATGTGCTTTCCAATTTCATGACATCAGTGTTTGTACACATGTCTCTGTGCTCAAATGCTCGGACGCATCCTGCCTTGTGTGCATAACTGAGCCCACAGCCTCGTATTGGAGAGTCTTGTTGTCTCCACACGCTGCTTCCTTCCTTTAAAAATGAATTTCCCATTCCTTTATTAAAGTCAGCTCTTTGTCAGAGAGTCTGACATCCACATTGTTCCTCTGTGGGGGGTTTTTGGGGGCCTCTGGGAGGAAGGCCCAATAAGACAGAGGACAGTGCAATTCATAATCAAGAGGAAGGCAAGGAAACGGCTCTTCTTGTGTAACTAAATTGAAAAAGAAAAGGATATTGTAGTCATCTCGAGCTTGTCTCGTACCGATATTGCGCCTATCAATCATATTTCATAGGGTGTGTTCACTGACATTTCTCTTGATTTATCATGGTAATAATACGCACATACTGTGTGTATAAATACACAGAAAGAGAAGAGGGAGATGTATGTGATGATTTAATGTGATGTGATGTGTGTGGGAGGCGGTGTCTATATACTAAGAATATGGACATCCAAAAGTCATCTTTTTATCAAAATGCATCTAAAGAAAACGTTCCTACAGAGGGAAGTATTTCTTATTTGGGTGGAGTATTCCTTAGCAAAATATTCACTGATATAAAATAAATTCTCTTTCATCCATAAAAGAAAAAGCCAGCTTCTGATAAAACTTAGATTAGTTAAATAAATCACTAATTTTGGAGCCAGATGGGGTTGTTTACATCTGGAGTTCACATATTAGCAGCTCTACAGACTTCAAAGTAAATATTGTGAACGCTGCAGCTGCTTCAATTAACAATGAAATGTAGATATTGTATGAGGTCTCATCCTCGGGGCGATATATCTGATAAACATTTAACATTTGACGCAGACAGAGAGAGAATGTCTTGTTTCTTTCAGCAGACACATATATATACTGTATATATAAGGTTTGTGGAAAGATTGAGATAATCAACATTACTGTCTGCTGGCCAGACCAAAACAAACTACTTTTATGATGTAATCTAGCAGTTCTGTCAAATGTATGTCAGTTTTTTTATTGACATGCATGCTGCAAAATATATGTGTGGAATCCTCCTCTTAAAAAACCCACTGAAGAGCAAAAGATAGAGCTGAACATCCACACCAAGACCTTTTTGATTTAAAACAGCGTTTTAAATGGCGAAAACGATCTCTGTCCAGACGAGCGTTTTAGGGCCGTTTCAGAATTAATCTCCGTCCATACCACTACGCCTGAAAACCCATATCACATGACCATTCACATACACTGGGCATGCACGTGCCTGTGTAAACAGAAAGCAGTGCTGGGCTCAAGAATTGATGCTTGTATAATAGCTCGCCTCCTGCACATGTAGGCAGTAGTAGCATTATAAAATGCTCAACTCAACTGCACAACAGCTGCTGCCGTAGACAACAAGGTCAGCAACGCTTGTAACTCGTTATCCATGTTGAAATTAACCACTGGTGGTTGATACTGATGTTGTTTGTTTTCTTCTGGAAAAGTTCACATGATGGGCGTGACCAATCAGGGAAGGACACGTCATGACTGATGAGACCCAATCAAGAAGCGAACATGGGGGTCTGTGTCATTGTTTTCAAAGGTCTTGGTTTCTGTCCGTCCAGACGCAACCCGGAGTTTTAAAACTAAAATGGGGTCAGTGGCGTTTTCAGACGACTCCGTTTTAGAGGCTTGAAAGCGCTGGAGTAGTGTGGACGCTAGGCATAAACCTAGCAAAAGTTATGCGTTCTAAAACGAAAACATATTAGTGTGGATGTAGCCTAAGTCATTTTTCAAGCGGCACTCTCTAGTAGCAGCTTCTCAGTTTGGAAGATTTCCTGCTTTTTTTTGACTTTAGTGATAATAAACTAAATATTTTTGACTGGGGTTTGGACTGGTGATCAAATAAAGGAAAAAAATATGATCAGGAGATTGATCGATAATGAAAGCAATCGTTAGTTGTAACTCTATCTGAGCTATTGACCTGTTGAAAATGATGTCAACAATGTTTGTGCTAATCTCAATGTTTTTTATGTCTCTGCACCGGCGACAGCTGTGACCAGAGGCATTATGTTTTTGGGATGTCCGTCCGTCTGGTCTATTCTCGTGAACGTGACATCTCGGGAACGCCTGGAGGGAATTTCTTCGAATTTGGCACAAACATACACTTGGACTCTAGAGCCCCATTTCCACCACAGGAACTTTCCCCCGGAACTAAGAACCTTTTGAGGAACTCATTGCTCATTCAACTGCAGGGACTACGGTCTTAATTAAGTTTAGCTGCTTCAACTCCTGTACGGAAACGGATGGACACACTGAACTGCAGCAGAGTTTGTTTACCCCTTGCCTAATCTTTGCAGGTCTTTAGACCACGGTGGAAACGCAGACAACAATGGGCTGTAGGAACCTTTAGTTACTTGACAAGTAGTCCCTGGGGTTAAAAGTCACGGGAACTTTCGATGGAAACCCGGATAAGGATGAACTGATTTGATTTTGATGGTCAAAAGACAAAAGGTCACTGTGACCTCACAAAACACATTTTTCGCCATAACTCAAGAATTCATATGCTAATTATGACAATTTTGAACAAATGACTAACGGCATAAAATGATGTGAAAGTGATGACATTTTGGACAGACATGGATGGAAACTGGAACTTGACTTGTTGGCGGAGGCAAGGCGGTATTTCTTAAGTGAGCTATTGCACTAAGAGCACAGTGGTCACACTAAAGAAAAAACATCATCACTTCCTCCTGAACCCGATAATTCAAGGAATTCTACTCACATCAGTCAAAATCAAAAGGTTTGAATGCATCGACATCACCTCGGAATAGGGGTATCACAATTCTCCAAATCCATGATTCAATTTGACTCTTGATTTTAAGATCACGATTCGATTTTTGATTTAAACATCGTTACAACATTGTTAGATTATGTAGTCTTGATTCGTAAAGCTCAACAGATTATTGGTTTTATGAACTGACAACTGTTATTTACACTTTCAAATTCTTATTTAAAAAGAGAACTGAACTCCATTTTTATTTAGAAAGTGTTTCTAAAATTAGACTGCAACAGTCTACAACATGAAAAACTGCATCTTTTCAATATCAGTATCTGTGTGACCCACCTCAGTACATAATCATTACAAAAACATAAATCCTTCTACAGTGCATTATAGAGTGCTGTAATCTACAAAAATACAGTTTTGTAGTCATTTACTGTCGCGCTTGTTTCTCTCCTTTCTTTTTTCCTCTCTCTAAGTAAGCAGGGACGGAGAGAGACAAAATGATCGTCGATCCTGCTTTTTATTTTTGATGGTCGAGATCGGAAGCTAATTTCAATGTAGAATTGAAATCGTGACCCCCCCCCACCTCAGAAGTCTTTACCATTGTAGTGAGATGATTTCTGTCGTTTCAATAATCTCATTCTGGCTCTAATAACTAACAACAAGATGGTAGAGTGCTGCAAAACAAACTTTAGGCTTCAAAACATTCCTTCTGAAACATATCAAAGATGCTGCATCCATGTTTTTCTATGTGCAAACACGTATGGTGTGGTGGCACAGTAGCAGTTGGCACAGAGATGAATAAGTACTGGCATCTAAACTCACAAACTCTAATTACAACTGCAAACAGTGCACAGAGAAGCAGTCTTGTGCGTGACTGTTCCAAGCAACAGATCAATATTGGCTCAAAAATCATCACATGGAAAACGCAGGACTTGAAACATTTTTCTAATGACGACCAGCGAGCTGTTTTTCTTGCCGCTGTCAGCGAATTCTGATGACAGTGGACGATATAGCATCAGAATTTTTTCATCAACCGCAATGCAGTACTACTTCTAAAAACTTTGAAATAAGAGGGCCTATTAGTTGTATTGGAGATCAAAGACGGTCCAACATACCTACGTTGTGCATGCACATATGTTTCAGCCACTGTGTGTGTTGGGTTTGCTTTTTTTCTGGGGTTAGGGAGAACATGCCTGCAGGCCATGCTAGAGCTAAATAAGCATAAGAATGCCAGAAGTGACTGTCCTCTTCTTTAAACCCCCAACCGACACATCCAGCCAGTAAATCGGCTAGACTGTCCCCACCCCACCACCTCCATAACCTCCCATCCTGGGCCCCAGCCCCCCCTCCTGCTGGGAGCAGGCAGATAGACAGACTGTCTTATCTTCCCCCCTCCAGGGAAGAGGAAGAGGGGGATGGGGGGGTCTGGCTTTGTGTCTACCGGCACGGACGAGGACTTTGTGTTGCATCCCTACATGCATGCATGCATGTATGCAGGCACGTGTGCAGGAATACATGCCCATAATACACATGAGCACACACACAAACAGGCGGGCAAAGAATATATGACACACAGCACGCAAATGCAAGGACAAAGCATCCTTTGATCTATATATACTGCATATATAGGATGTCTCAAACAATAATGCGGTTTAAGATGACTCACATTCCAGGCAAGACTACAGCATATTATTTAAACAATCACAAGGATGTTTATATCAGATTCAATGTCAGATGACATTGTAATTAGAAAAAAATATATAATAATTCCTGAAGTGAAAAGGTCAGGGCGCATTCACACACAAAGAGCAGGCCAAAGCAACCCCCCACTAACCCCACCTAGACGGGCTTGTAAGGCCCCACCTACACACCACAACCCTGTTCATCCTCCCCCCATCTGCACACACACACTTATATAAATATACATAAAAACACACACGCGTAGTGGCTAACCTGCTGCGTAGACTGCATGGGTGTGTTAACCACAGACAAACCGCATGTTGGTTTGATTCCAACGTGCAGGGGCCGGTAGTATTTCATTACATTGTGGAATAAGATGGTGGAACAAACGTGGCATTTTTGTCAACGTGATATGGAGAAAGTGGAATGTAAAAGCATGCGTTAGGAAATATTCAGGTCTATTTTAATACAATAGTCATATGCCCATATGTGCATTTTCTGTTTTGTACAGAAAAAAACACAGCACAGTACATCAGGGCAGGGCCGGCTTAGGCCGTATATGGGAGTGGCTGTGGCTCAGAGGTAGAGCCATTGTGATATCTGATGGGGGGGCTCCAAATCCGAATTTCGCCTAGGGCACCAAAAGGGCTAGAGCCAGCCCTGCATCAGGGCCTTAACTTTGGTTTGTCTAACTCAGACTGCTGAAGCCTCATATTAGCTTTTTCTGTTCTTTAAAATAAAATGAAATGTTGATTTTGTCCTCCATCTCCTGAAATCGAGTTATTTCATCGCATAGGAGGAATGATTACAGCATCCAATAACTCTATTAGTGTATATGTATGGTCATGTGTAGAGCTGAAGCTATTTCTTTGTTCCATCGAAAATTAATCTCCAACAATTTGAATAATTATTTAATTGAGTCATTTGTAAGCAAAGCATGCCAAAAAAAATCACTGGACCCAGCTTCTCAAATTTGATTATCTGTTGGTTTTCTTAGTCATTTCTGAATATCTTTGGAATTGTGGACTGTTTGTTGGACAAAACAAGCAGTTTGAATATATCAGCCAGGGCATTTCTCACTATTTTCTGACATTTAATAAAGCAAATCTCCGTTTAACTGCAGCCATGGCCATCATGTGAGTAGTGTATTAAGATAGACCTGAATAAATCTAAACCCTTCAAGGATGATCAAACACTGTAGCTAGACATTCTACAAACATATCACAAAATGACTTATTCAAGCTACTTATGCAATATAAAAAGGACAAGGACGGGAAAAAATGGCACAAGCATCCACCAGCCACAGCCAATAAATGCAAACTACAATGGTGTCTGTCTGTCTGTCTAGACAGCCCAGACAGTAGACAAACAAGGCCACATTAAACCAAGCAACCGCCATAACATCAACAGTCACACACCAGTAAGTAGTGACTTATTTAAGCATCAGTAAAACAAGCAGCAAGCAAAGACAGATGGAAATTAGCTAGTAGCTATATCTGGTACAAAGCATCTTTTAGCTACATGGTCCCTCATATAAATACATTTTATAAACTAAGACAAACACAAACAGTTAGGGACGGTGTATTTGACAAGGCCCATTCTCCTGTCTTTCATGGACATGAAGTGGTCAATATCCAGGTGATAGTTGTTACGGCCATGTATAAAGCTGAAACCATTTCTTTGTTCCCCCGAAAACTGTAACAACTTCAATAGTTAAAAATTTATATAAGTCATTTATTAAGCAAAGCATGCCAAAAATATACTGGACCTGCTTCTCAAATTTGAATATTTATTGGTTTTCCGAGTCATTTCTGGATATCTTTGGATTTTTGTTGGACAAAAAAAGCAGTTAGAATACATCATAATGGGAAATTGTGATTGGCATTTTTCACTATTTTCTGACATTTAATAGACCAAAAACACCAGTTTATGCAGCCATGGCCATCATGGGAGTATTGTATTAAGACAGACCTGAATAAATAAACCAGTCCTTCAAGGATGAACACACACTGTAACTAGACATTCCACAAAAATGACTTATTCAGGCTATACTTATGCAATATAAAACACCACCAAATATGTCACAAGCATCAACCAGGCCATCTGCACTGCTTACAAACAACCACACACAGCCAACAGGTGAATGAACAACCAATAAATGCAAACTAGAATGGTGTCTGTCTGTCTAGACAGCACAGACAGTAGACAAACAAGGCCACATTAAACCAAGCAACCGCCATAACATCGACAGTCACACACTAGTAAGTAGTCACTTATTTAAGCATCAGTAAAACAAGCAGCAAGCAAAGACGGATGGAAATTAACTACAAACAGTCAGGGAGGGTGTATTTGACTTACCTTACTTGACGCCATGGCCCATTCTCCTGTCTTTCATGGACGTGAAGTGGTCAATATCCAGGTGATAGTTGTTACGGCCATGTGTAGAGCTGAAACCATTTCTTTGTTCCCCTGAAAATTGATGTGTAACAATTTCAATAGTTAACTATTTATATAAGTCATTTTTTAAAAGGGACTGTTTGTAACTTCTTACACGTATAGTTCAGACTCAGACTCCAACACAAACTACACGGAAGCACCAAAACCGCAAAGTTGTATCTAGTGAAGCCCATCTGTTAAACAGTGTTGGCCGCGGTCGGAGGACGTGGGGGAGACCGTAGCTTTGGTCTCCAGGACCGGAGTCTCTGCTCTACTCTGCTTCTCTGCTCGCCTTCACTCAGCTCGCTCCACCTCACGTGCATGCGCGCAACTTCACACTGCAGAAGACTTCATAGCTCTGAGAATATCTAGTGAATGTTCAGTGGACGTTTGTGCAGAAATAACTGCTGCAACTCCTCCAGACCAACAGAGGTTTCCCGTGTCTTGTGAAGTGACGGGGCTCCGCAGAGAGAAACGTTATCGTCTCCGACCAAAACTCCAGTGTCTCCCCTGGCTGAGGCAGGAAAAGTCAACACTAGGATCAGCATTGATTCATGGAGAGACCTTCGTCTGGTCAGCTAACATTACTGCCAAGCAGCTGAAATACAGAGTGATATTGTGCTTTTAGCTGACGTGTGTCGCCTCACTGTTTTGAACGATGCTCGTTCATGTCTATGTAGAGCGAACACAAGCGCGAGCCCAACGCTGACTTTCGTTGACGCCCACAGGTGTCGCTGTTAACAAGCAATTCCGATTCTTACAAACAGTCCCTTTAAGCAAAACATGCCAAAAATATACTGGACCTGCTTCTCAAATTTGAATATTTATTGGTTTTCCGAGTCATTTCTGGATATCTTTGGATTTTTGTTGTACAAAAAAAGCAGTTAGAATACATCATAATGGGAAATTGTGATTGGCATTTTTCACTATTTTCTGACATTTAATAGACCAAAAACACCAGTTTATGCAACCATGGCCATCATGGGAGTATTGTATTAAGATAGACCTGAATAAATAAACCAGTCCTTCAAGGATGAACAAACACTGTAACTAGACATTCCACAAAAATGACTTATTCAGGCTATACTTATGCAAGTTTTTGCAGATCTCATTAGTCCAGACCAGACCAATACTTTAATAAGTGGTGAAAAGGCTGCTTCACATCCTCAGAGTGTAATACCCCCTTTTCACCACACACACTGAATAACATGGGTCAGCCGTTACAATCCAGAGGGGCGCTGTTTTCCCACATTGAGGAAACTCAATTAAAAGAGCTATAGACACCACAACAAAATAATAAGAATATTATTATATCTCTTTTATTAAAAAGGACAACGATAGTTAATTTGAATGATAAAAGAGTCTTAGCTACTGTGAGAAAATAATACTGTATTTAAAGGTTGCACAGGAGGGACTTTAGCCAGGATTTCAGAAATAAAACACTGTTTTTTCATTACTTTTCACATTTTATTTATTCAGTTTGTGTTAAATTATACTTTCTGTACATCTTCACATAACCAGAAAAGCTAGAAAATTTGTTTATTTATTTATTATATTTTATTTTATTATTTTTTTCTTGGCCTTATCAAATTTAAAGTCTAATAACACTGGAGACACATTATAAAATACTCAACTATTTTCTTCTCACTACTAAAACAGCTTTCACGTGAAGGCCTGATACACATGTCCGTGCTGACTAGAGACGCTGCTGAAATATCTGTAATAGTTTTTATGGAATTATTGCCGGGCAGAATAAGGGTCACCCTGTCTGAGGGAAGTCATGGATATTACGCAATTCCTCTATCTCGCACGCGTGCGCGCGCACACACACACACACACACACAAAGCTTGGAGCTGCTTTACTTGTATTAGCAGGGTTAGGGATTATTGTTGCGAGGGCATAGGCAACCATGAGTTTAAAGTGCATGATGTCAAGGAACAGGATCCCACCATGTGGCTCCGCCCCCCTAGTGGGCTATATTCTAATGTTTTTTTCTATATTCGTTGTCGTTTTAAAGTAAATACAATGATACATGCAGTAATCTATGCATTGACTGGGCGCAGTCATTAATAAAACAGAAGGGAAAGAATATAAATATGTATCCTTGGACAAGCGTTTACTCAGGGAGACTTTAAATATTGGCTGCCATATTCATCAATGTGGATTTATGTTTATTGTTATCAGCCTGTATCGAGTGTCAGCTTATACCATACAAATATTTAAGTGTTACATATTGTCTTTTTTGATATATACAAACAAACAAAAAATGTTATGTGCCGGGCAATATCTATTTCAGAGACAAGAAAATTGTTTTTAAATTGCTGTTCGACTCTTTCATAAGAAGGGTTAAAGGGGACATGGAGGAAGTACACATACTGTACATGCTCCATTTCATGCCTCCACTGAGTCACAGCCACTAAATATGTTGTTTTGTTTCCCATATTCTAAATAAAATTCAAGGTTTTTCAAAGCGCCGCTGAACAGAGCGGAGGATGGGGGTTGGATGGTGTGGAAAGTGGGTCTTGTGAATGTAGGTCTTTGAGACAGTGTGTGTGGGTAAAGCAGGCTTACAGTAGTAATCCTCTTCACAGACATCCATCTGACTAGCAACAGGACGCAGCCCAGACAGACACATGCACGCATACACACACACACACACAGAAAGGTTTTGTTAGAAGGAAATCTATGTTGTTTTGTCTTGTTTTTTTAGAAATACAATAGGTCATAAATAGGCCATCGTGTCTAATGGCACAGTCAGGCCATTCATGTGATATCTAAGATGTCTAAATGAAGTTGTAATCTTTCCATTATGTGCTCATTTCCTCAGGTGTGGCACCACAATCTTTGTGTGATTGTTTGATGCGTTACATTCCTTTTGTTTTTAGCCATTAAAAGAAAGAAGGCTCCTCCAGGAAGCTGGACCCTCTGTTGACTTTATTGGTTCCTGAAATTTGTCATTACTGCTTCCTGACTGTGATGTCATCGGCCGGCTAATGACAGAGAGGAAGAGGGACATTCGTCCGAGAATAACTCAGAAAAAACAGACAATTTTAAAAAGCGTAATGAGCCAGTAAGGACATAGACAATGAGTTATGACTCTGTCACAGTCTGACTCATTTTGTCTCAGAGGGAAATGCTTTTTACGAACCACAACGTGACATCAAAGTCCTTCAGTGACACAAATGTTGACTTTGGTAACAATGAAGAGACAATATTCTGCACCAAAGCTAAATTAGAAGGGTTATAGAGAAATAATCCAATTTGGATTATAGGGCTGGGACGATACACCTATCTCCCGATTCGATACTATCACGATACTTGGCTGCCGAGTCAATATGTATTGTGATTTTTAAGTATTGTGAGCCGATATTACGATTTATTGCCATTTCAAATATATCAGTAACCCAGAAATCTAAGAATAAAGACAATTCCCTCACAAATTAGTGGTATTTACTTTGTAATGTTTTATAATTCTGGTGAATACAATCTAATCAATCTTATTTCGGAGATGAGAGCGACGGCCGGCTTGACTGCACGTTACCACGATACGATAACGTTTCCTGTCCTTGACAGAGTTAGCATGCAGCTTTAGCCGTGATGTCTAGCTCTGCTTTTCCTGTCAATGTGTGAAACACAAAGTGTTTCCATCCTTTACTGTATAGGAAAGATGTGTAGTGTTTACCATGCTGGATTTAACACGTGAGGGTGCAGGTCATATCCATGTGGACCCTCCAACATTTTCTACTTTCTAGTTTTGGTTCGTTGCTGCTTGCTGCGGTTTGTTTTGGTTGATGGATACGGAACGGATATGATCTCACGTTACTTTGACAACAACAATAAAAGTAGTAACTTCCTTCTACCACCGCAGAGACTCAAATGAAGCAAATATATCGATTCTGACATAAAAAAATAGATTTCAAAATCATAAAAAAACAAATATTGAAAAACTGACCACAAGATAAAACATAGAGACCTGACAAGAAATATTATTTGTATTTTTTTTTTTTATTTTGGCATTTCTTTGTTTTGCATTTATATTAAGCAAAGTGCATCTTATTTTCTTTTTCTCATCAACACATTGCACAATACATAAATAATGATGCATATAAAATGTCTTCATATTTACAATTAATAATATATTTATATATAACATAAAATACATTTTTCGCTTCTTATTTCATTTAATTAAATCTTAGTCATTTATTAAACAAAGTCCATCAGAATTTTGTACTTTCTTCTTCTTCTTCTTCTTCTTTTAAAACTTTTTTTTTCTCTGTTTGAACCTCTGGAACAACAAAAAAAAAGGAAAAGTGGATGTAGTCTGTTTGTGAGGGGCGAGGAGGGTGAAGAAGAGGAAAGCTGCTGCTATCGGGTGTTGAAGATGACTTCCAACCAGCACGGGCAGCTACTGATGAACTGTCTCGTGTAGCACTGTCCCCAACCTTTCACAAAGCTTATCTGCACCGTGAAGCCCGTGCGAGGCTGCTGCGTGAACTCGTGGTCGTTCGGCCTCTGCAGGCTGCCGGCTTTGTCATAGTCAAAAGCTTTGATGGAGAAACCGGGGAACACCTTGTGCACCAGCAGCGTGCGCGAGTCCGGGTTGTCCAGTGTGGCCGACTTAATGAAGATGGGGTAGCAGCTGCGGTTGTAGACCCACACCCCGTCCGGCTCACGCGTCAGCTGGATGCCATAGCCAATCTTGGCCCGCACCATCTGCACCAGCTGGGACTTGTTGTCGGAGCAGAGCTGGCCCAGGCAGAAGCCGTTCCCCTGAGGTAGATCGTAGAAGATGTCCAGAGAGGGCTCCTGGACTGAGTAGAGGCGCCCGACACGTGTCTTCTCCTCCCAGTATGCCACCACGCACCAATGGGCCCGATCGCCAGACTCCTGCAACGCTAGGGAATCTGAAGGGAACACAGAGAAGAGGAGATGGTCAGTAAACATGATGACACTGAAACATTAGACAGTAAAATACAAAGATCATAAAGAAAATGAGAAGAGAGGAGGAAAAGATGGGGCTACACCGAACGACTCAAACATTGCTACCTCTGCTCAACTTCTTCCTCATCCCTGTTTTGGGAATCAGCTTTAAGGCCTTGACACACCAAGAGTGTGTGGTGAGTAAGTGGTGAGTGAGAGTGGTGTGAAAATGGTCGGTAAACAGCCGCTTTGTTTCATGTACGTATCATAACAACGGCTTGTATATCACCACCTGCTGGTGTGGAGAGTTATTTTATCTCACGCAGGTGCAGACCGTACGTGCTAACTGGCCGTCCGCTGTAGTCTTTGCGGTGTGTTCGAGTGCAATTTTTTGGCCAAGACAAAGGCGACGTGAGGCGACTCAACTGGTGGCCTTCGTCAGCGCTAGTTCTTTGATGTCGGCTTGGCGTGTCCCCAGCTTCAGTCAAGAGCCAAAACTAAACTCAATCCTCAAACTCATCCTCAATTTCTGCCACGCAGTAAAACCATGTTGGAATTCCTGGACTTCAGACAAGAGAAGCAACTCGGAGACATTGGCAGGCAAGTGTCCACACGCAGCACAATATTTGTCTAAGCATTAAATGCTTATCTTCTGTCTGGCTCGCTGTATTTTTGTAGCGGCGTGGCCAACAATGTAGTGACGTCAACTGTCTCTCTACACGGCAACATGCTTCACCCTGCTGGAGGGAAATTATAAACGCAATCTTTGAATTCATGCTGAAAGATACAACGAGACATCTGACTTTTCACATAAACACATAAACCGTTCCCCGTCCACGGCGGAGCACATGGCGTTTAGCTGGCGAGCGAGCCGGACCGTTAACTCTCAAACCCTGGTGTCTGAATCGTTGACAAGCCAGGCCTCTCCAGTCTAAAGTTTCCCCTGAGCGTAAAAGAAGTGTAGCATTGGCCATGCTCCAGTTTCCAAACCCCCCCACCCCCCTCCTCCTCCTCCTCCTCCGCCCTCTCCCGTCTCCCTTTAGTGCGCCTCCTGCGCCGTCCCGCTCCCCCCTTCATATCTCTATTCCACAGAAATCTGGCTCCCAGCTACTCCCAGCTAGAAAAGTGGGAGCCAGTCAGGCGCGAGGGAAATAGAGGGAGACGGAGAGAGCGCGAGAGGAAAGAAAGAGGGGGCGGGGTGGGGAAGAGAAGGAATGCTTTTCACATATTTCGACTGTTACTTTTGCAACTTTGCTTCCTCTCTTGTGCTTTTAGGGTCGTCACCTAATTGCTGCGACTCCTATCAGCCGCTCGACAATCTCTTCCTCTCGTCTCACACACAAATACAGCCGCGATGAAAGACACATTCAAGGGTTAAGAAAAGCTGAAGGAGGGGAAATATATGTGAGGGAAAAAATTAACAGAGCCCCCTCTCAGAGCCATTTCAGTCGCCCCCGTCCTCCCCCCCTTCCTCGTTTCATCTGGCGGTGGCTGTGAATGTAACCGGTAATTTGGAAGGTCCCGTCTGAGACAAACTGCAACGTTAATGCGGCAGGATCTCTGCCGGGCCTGAGCGGACTCACCGCGGCCTGTCATTAGCCTTCATTAGACGCAGGGGAAAAAAGGAAAGAAAAAGACAACACTGGGAGAAGATAGACAGAAACAGAGAGGGGGGTGGAGGGGACTGAAAGCATGCCTTCCATAAAACAAGAGGGGCTGTGTTCTTTGAAGTTGGTCAGAGCCGAGCCTCGGGGAGTTTATCGTAAATCCGTCCTCATGGGGTGCAGGGGGAAACTAAGTACCCGGCTATCTACCTTGGACTAAATGGAGGGAAAAAGGCATTTATCTTTGAGATAAGAGACAGAAAGTGTCTTTTGTGATGTCAGACAGAGTCTCCGATCTCGGGTCTGCTTTGCATGTACGTGCAGGAACAGCCGGGGTTGATAAGAAAAGTCCAAAGCATCCTTCTCCTTAACAGCTGACAGAGGGCCTGCTGGTGGAGCTCACCTGTGGGGCCCTGTGTGTGTGTGTGTGTTTCTGTGCGTGTGTGTTTCTGTGTGTGTTTGTTATTGCTGGGAGAGACAGGGCCTGGCGTCAGAGGTCATTAGAGCGGCTGCCTGTCTGAGCCTGTCATTGCAGCCTGAAAACACCCTGCTATTCAGGACTACACTAACTGCCCCGCTCCCCCTCCCTCTCCTCCTCTCAGAAACTCTGACTGGAAGCAAGCGAGAACCACAGAGGAGAGAAAAGCGAGGGAAGGATGAAAGCAAAGGGGTTGAAGAGAGATGGAAAAACAACAGAGGAAAACATGAAGGGGTCAGCTAGTAAAGCAGCGGTGTAAGAAGTATTCTTCTGCAATACCACAATGTAGAAATAAAACATTACAAGGCCTTTCTTGCCGAGAAGAGAGATTAAAAAAAAGAACGGTTAAAGTCGATAATCCGCCGAGATATCCCACCTCTAGAATGGGTCAAGCCCCCAAAACACTACACTTCCCACAATGCAACTCCATAACCTCTTTCGTTAGACCTTCTGTTATAGTTTCGAAGTCCAAACTGAGATAACCGTGATGACAACAATATGACATAATTGCTCAGACTTCCTCCAGAGCCACAAATGTCGTTATTCGACTGCTTTCACCGGCCGAGTAGTAGAAAGAAAAGAGTTAAAAACTAGGGCTGTCAAAGTTAACGTGATAATAACACGTTAATGCAAATTCGTTTTGACGCCACTTATTTGTTTAACGCATTTCAGGTTGTGGCGGGCTCAGTTTTAAAGCTAGAAGGAAGATACTGGTGTCATGAAAACTAGAAAAACCTAATGACTCCATCAGTACCAACCATGGCAGGTTAAATAACGCTTCAAACTAAATTTTGGTGAGGAAAAACTATCATGGCTTCTATCCTATTTCCCTCTGAGATGTAGTGGAGTAGAAGTATAAAATAGCACAGCAGCGGTTAGATAAGAGACCGTCTGAAAGCTAATTTGAGAGACGGACAAATGACATCAAAATAAATATTAGTCCAGCTCAAACTGTGACTTTACAGGTAAACAAAACCACACTTTGTTTTTTTTCCTGTGAAGTCTATCAGCAGAGAGAACGCCAGACAGGCAGGCTCCTCCATCTGTGGGGCGCAGCCTTGTGAAGAATATGTTCACAGCTTGTCCTGACAGCAGATGAGCTTACACCTCATGAGTAATGCTGCTGAAGACAGAACCCCACACATACTGTATATAAACACACACACACACACACACTAATGTGAGTGGCCCCGTATCAACACACCTTGTTCCAGGCGCAAGGCTCATTTAACTGAATTTTAATTTTTAACACATTTGCCGGTCGTGCTCCTCGCGTTACGCTCCGACACGATTTCAGGTGCTTCTCACGTAGGTGTGTGTGTCAGACGGTGTCGTCACAGTCGTCTGTCCTTGGCGTGTTTCCGTCTGCTCCGGGCCCCCCGAGCGTTCACGGAGCTCGTCTGTACATCTGTCTGCACTGTCTCTGGACGTCTGCCTATCGGAGCATTAGTCCGTCTATCTGTCTGCCGCCCCCACCTGCTCGTCTGCTCCGCGGCCTTTCAGCCTGTGTGTGTCTCGGGCTTCTCCTCGCCGGAGATAAGCGGGGCTAGCTGGCAGCCTGAGGCCATCTGTCACCCCCCGGCCCTTTCTGCTCCGCTCCAGTCTGCTGCCAGTCTGTCCCAGTCTGGTTTGTCCCATGGGGCCCACACATAAACCCCCATCCAAATAAAAGACTTTCCCTGCTGCTGCCGCACTATGACGCAAGAGCTCAAATGTAGCTGAGAGATGGAGCAGATTGGTGTGCGCCATGTGATCACGGATGATAAAAATGATAACAGGCCTTGTTAAAAGCAATTTTTTTGTAAGAAAAAGCAGCTGGTGAGGTCTAATGTGGATGTTAGCCATTAGCACCACTGTGCAAACAAAAACAGCATATTGCTCCCATGTTTTCTAGGTATTTAATGGATGATCAGCTTATGGTCTGTGAGGTAGGAGGGGGGGAAGGAGGGGGTGAATATCTGTGATTAAATAAACCCCCCGTGCAATGCAAAATATTTAAACCACAGCACACAGCAAATAGACACACACTGCTAGCTCCCCTGTGGATTTTAATGGTCCAAGGTCTTAAAGAGTGGACGCCATGCTAGCTGAGACAACTGGTTGAGGGGAGGAGGGACGGCTGAGAGGATGGGGGGGGGGGAGGGGCGACGACAGACTGGGTGCTTCTCTCAGGGCCAGTCTGGAAAGGTTAATCATTACCTCTGTCTGACTCCACACACACACACACACACACACACACGCATACACCAGGTCACTACTATACTTAGGAGTCAACACGCCTACACCCTCATGCACACACACACAATTTTCAACCTTCACTCCTGGACACAACACTATCAACACGGGTAAATAGTGAGGAGGCTCCTGAGAACGAGTCTCGTATCGATCCCTCAGAGCCCTATATATGTGTGTGTGTGTGTGTTTTTGAGTGTGTGTGTGTGTTCGCCTCAGACATGTAATGACCCTGTCGTCATCAGACACACACACACACAGCGGCTGAAGAGAGGAATCGGGAAGACATGAAGGAAACAGCTCCGGGGGGAAGGAAGGACTCTTCATGGTGCCTTATTTTCTAAGTCAACACCCTCTCTCGAGCCGGGGAAAGTCTATTCCAAAGGTCAAGGGTCACCCTGGAGGCATTCCTTTTGTTCTCTCTGCCACGCCGTATATGTTCAGCCCTGAGTGTGTGTGTGTAATGAAAGCATTTCTCTCTCTCTATGTTCACCAGAACATTATGGTCTCGCTGATTTTTCGAGTTACTACAAGTAAATATAGTAGCAGTAGTATAGTAAGAGCCCTCAACAGCGGGCTTGTTGCCTGTTGATCACTCTACTTCTTACTCAATGACAGACGAGCCCTTCAGAAAGAGAAAGGTCAGGTCCGTTCTGTGCGGTAGAGTCAGAGGAGTGGCCTTGTCTCACATCCATACACTACAGTTTTGTAGGTTTAAGCCATCGGCTGCACGCGGTCTGGTTTGTTTTTTTTGTACTGTTGAAAGATAGATGAGTCAATCTGCTCTTAGAATGATTGTGGTTGGTTACTGGTCGTGCAGAAGAGCATGAAACCTGTTACCAAAATGTCATTAAATCAGGCTAAATGATGTTGTTTATCAGCTTGCCTTCACTGTAGTACTCCTCAGTAGGGGTATCATTTAAAACATTATGATGCCAGTGATACTGATACCAATAGAGTACTTCATTCTTGTGTGTGTCTCACTGGCTAGCTAATCGACACCGCACTGCACAGCGCTCATACAGCGGTTACCGCTGACAACACCGGCCCCCGACCCACGGCGGCAGGGCCACGTTATCGCGGAACCGTAATCAAAGAACAATAATATATTGCCAAGAAGTGAAAGTCAATCGTTCGTTCCATTATAACGTCAGCGCCCAGCAGCAGATCTACGCTTCCGCCATTTTGGACTGAAAGCGAAACTACCGGACGCCAGTAAAATGTCCGGCCTACAAAGTGCCGTACAAAAGAAAAAACAAGTTATTTCTATTCTATTGTCATATTCTACTGAAATTGCCTGTGTTGAACAATAAAATATTACATATATAATAAGCGTTTTCGGTCCGTGGCTGTCAAAAAAAGATACTCTTTGCCCCGTAATGCCCCCAAAATGACGAAAAAAAGTAGGCATTGTTCAGCCCCAGCAGGTAGACAAGTAGAGGCAGAGAGATGGTAGTAGCTGACAGAGGAAGTGCCTCTTTAGGGCGGTTACATAAGAAGATGTAAAGTCCCCCCCACCCCCCCACCCCCACTTCAGGAAACCTAAATAAGCCCTGATGGCAGGAAAACCACACAGGGGAGTGGCACAGTTTCACTATCTACAGATCTGACTCCTCGCAGAAACACAGATAGAGAGAATGAGTTGCAGACACGCCATCTCTAACATGAACCATCCGGCCACGGCCCGGGAGAAGATAAGGAAGAAGAAAATGTTTTCCTAAAGCCTCCGTCTACGGTATAATTTTCTCTGAGTGGAAGTTCCTGCTATAATTACATGATGCACATGATCCTGATACTGCTCGGGCACGGCGTTTATCTCAGTTTGAGATAAAATATAGGATGGCTTCATAATTAATTGGGGCAGCATCTTCTATTTGGATTATCATAAAACTACAGCATGGTACATTTAAAAAAAAACAACAACATTTTATTACCCTTTAACGCCTCTTTCCTGCAGAGTTATTATTCCAACACTTCATCATGCTGACCCTCACACACACAACGATCCCCTGCAGCCCAGCTTTCCCAGGGTGACAGGACAAATAAACACTAGCTAGATGGGACACGCGGTGCCAGGCAGGCTGCGATGATGTCATCAGCTCACTTTTGCAAACAAGTCAGAGAGGATCACTTGCTACGGACAGATGGACAGACAAGCCCAACAATCGCCCACATTGTTGTGGAGCTAAAACACCGTGGGAACTAAATAACAGACACGGAGAGGGGAGACGACCAGTGGAACCAGTTGTGTGTGCACTCTGAGCTTTTGTTGTGTTGTTATTAGGGCTGTCAATCAATTAAAGTACTTAATCACATGATCGTCCATGATTAATCATAAGAAATCGCACATCTTTTATCCGTTCAACTGTACCTTAAAGGGAGATTTGTCAAGTATTTAATACTCTTATCAACATGGGAGTGGGCAAATATGCTGCTTTATGCAAACGTATGTATATATTTATTACTGGAAATCAGTTAACAACACAAAACAATGACAGATATTGTCCAGAAACCCTCACAGGTACTGCATTTAGCATAAAACAATATGCTCAAATCATAACATGGCAAACTGCAAAATCTGCACGAGTTATTAACGCGTTAACTTTGACAGCCCTAGTTGTTATTAAAATGTATGCAACTCTGTGTGTGTGGGGTCTGTGATAGAGATGTAGCAACTGAGATAAAGACCTCCAGTCCAGACCTTCAGAGACAAACTGACTACATGAATGAGCAGGCGGGAGGGTGTGTGTCACACTAGAAATCTGACACACACACACACACACACACACACACACACACACACAGGTTTACAGGAATGTGTCTCCACTTATTTCCATTTCCGTCTTCATCCCGCTAAAGGGGACGTTCTCCCTCCCTTCCTCCTTCTCCTCCTTCACACACTCAGTCTCTCTTTCATATCTTCGTACATTGAGGTAATGTCAAAATCCACTTCCACAGAGTGACTGCGAAACCAAAACAATGTTCATCTGGTTCTGGGCTTCCCTCCAGCTCTGGCTCGGAGCCACATCTGCATAGCCCACCTTTCAATAGCCGGTGTGGCTGATGCTAAAGGTGGGCTAACTGTAAATGATGCTACGCTAAGAAACAACACAGGATCGGAGAAAATCTTCAGCACCAAAACAAGCTAGGCACACTCTTTTTTTTCCCCTCTCTCTCTCTCTCTCTCTCTCTCTCTCTCTCTCTCCATCCTCCGCGTGCTGTTTTTTCGATTTGTGCAGCATAATGACACAGGGTGGGGAAGAGAGGACGGCCAAAACCAAAATTAAGTCCCTTGCCAAGAGGCGGCTTGGCTGCCGCGCAAGGAGAGGAAGTGGGGAGTAATGAGAGATCCTGGCCCCGGCTCGGAGCGGCCCGGCTCTGCTCCGCTCAACTCGCTGGCTGAACACACGGCCTCCAAATTACAGAGAACAGAGCAGAACTGCCGGCCATCTCTCCCTCCACCCAAAGCCGCCATCTTCTCTCCCTACTTCACTCCTTCGTCTTACGGTTGGAGCAAAAACATTCAACCGAAGCAGAAACAGTTCCATGGAGTTCATTTTCTCTGATTGAGGACCTATGCTTATTTTCAGGTTCGTATTTGTATTTTGGGTTTCTACTCGAAAATGTCAACATGCTTTAATGTTCAAAAAACAAAAACGCTCAGCTCTGCTCTAATTTGTTTTGTTTGAGGACGTGTTACTTGGTGACATCACCACGTTACGGAAGAAAATGCGGGACTTCAAGCGAGGCGTTTCAGGCAGTTTGGGAGCAGTGTTTCTGAGTAACTCCCTTTGGCGTGGACTTTGGGCTTTGTAACTTTTCAGACCTTTAACATGCACTAAAAACTTTACAAAGAAAGGGAAAATCACAAAAGCATAATAGGTCCTCTTTAAACTCGTTTCCATAGCAACTCTACCAGGCTACATATACATTTCTATCTTTCTAGAAACATTTTTTTCTGTTTTACTGCCTCCTTCTTTCTGGTTGGTGCACTCCAGTGTTTGTTTTCTGTCAAGAAGAGGCCTCGGCTGCCTCCCTGTCCGCTCCCCTTTTCCTCAAAGACATGAGGTCATATCCTGCGCAGCCCTTTCCTCTTTCTGCTAACCCAAACAAGGCAGGAATGCCGAGAGAGAGGGAGAGAGAGAGAGAGAGAGAGAGAGGAGGGAGACTGAGGGCGCTCTGTCTCTGACTTGATTGCTGGAAGTTAGCCTCCCATAAAGATTGTGTCTTAGCATTGGTGATGTATAACATAAAGCTCACTTCCTGTAAAAAAACTTGCACCAAAAATGGTCCGTTTCTTCTGGATGACAGCGGCAGAACTAGTTTTGATTTAATGAGCCGAGGTGCCAGGACTAAATTTAATCTCTGTCAGAGCCCCTGATGAAGGTTATACCTCCAGCCGATTCACCGGATGACTAATTGACTGACTGAAGCGCTGCTGGCCGACTGTCTGTCGAGCGAGGTGACTGGCTGCTGGTGGTATAAGAATACAACTGGGGCCTAAATTTAACCAGCAGTGGGAGGAAGCGCCTGTGTGACAGTCGGCCGTGCGCCAGGGCTCGCACCAGGTCATTCTATCTGCCCCGTCTGTGTGTATGTGTGAAAACGCGCCGGTGTGTGTGCGTACATGTCACCGCAGCCTGACTGGATCCTCTTACACACAGACACTCCGGGTCAGTCCCCGATGGCACCATCAGGCACGCCACCGACACACACACACACACACACACACACACACACACCGATGCTACACAGCCAATAAGAGCTGGGCACAAACACACGTCTATAACTCGCCTTTAAAGAAGATGAAATGCATGTACACACTACGGCCGGGATGCTCATGAGTACCTCTCTAGACTAGGGCTGTCCTGAATACCATTTTTTGGGGCTTTGAAGCGTCAGTGAGAAATATTCAAAGGTATTCAAAGCTTCGCAATGCAGCCCTACTTTGGACCAACTGAAATGTGTCCATATCACTGATTATAAAATACCATCAATCAGATTCATAATCCAGATTACTTCATCTTTAATCAGATTGTGCCAGACTCCATTCAAAATACTGCCAATTTAAGACAATTCTATTCAGGCAAAGTCTTTGAACGGCTGCTTGTGATAAGACAACTTTTAACACGCGAGAACATTAGGATTCTCCGTCTAAATTTGTCAAAGTATTGTTTCCGTATGTGGTACCAAAACTCAGACACCGTAGCGTCACTAGCCTAGAAACATTTTAGATGATACCCAGCCCTCGAGCACACACAACTTGTTCCAGACCTCTTTAAGCTTTGACAAGATGGACGTCTGGGTGTACGTGGGTGCCACAGAGCTGCTCGCAAACGATCTAGTCTCTAACAAGTTTAAATATTACTTAACACTCCACAGATTCATAACCAACAATCCAGCGCCCTCTTAACCCCGACCCGGTCTCCCATTTCTAAATCTCCCTCTTGATCTCTCTCCTCAGTTCCTGGGCGAACCTAAACCTCAGAGCTAAGCCCTCACGCCAGCTCAAACCACGATCAGCACCCTGACTCCCAGCTCCAGGCCTCCAGCCATCGACGCCCCCCTCCATCCCCCCACCACCCTCCTCTTCCCTCCTCTCTTCCCTCCTCTCTGCTCTGTTCCAGGCTGATGACGTGAGCCAGCGAGAGGAGCTTTGGAGCTGGTAGCCTGGCAGGCAGCCTAGTTTGCATTTGCGCTTGTCGCTGTCGCAGCTCACTTAACTCCTTCCAGCCTGGACGCTCTTGGCTTTTTTCAAGATGGATAAACAGGGAGAATAAAAAAAAGGAAAGACGGGAGAGGAGGATGTTATCTCTAACCTCATCAGCTCCGTCTGAACTAGGTTTTGTAGATGAACGAGGGTCTTTTTGGGGTACTGTTTTGCTCTTTCTAAAGTATAACTGCTCATGTTTCTACTACAATGCAAAAAAGTAACAGAACAACTCCTTCAAATCTTTGCCACCCTCCTTCCCTCGTCTCCCTTCCTTCTTCCTCTCTGTAAATACGTCTGGAGAAGAACATAAAAAGGGCAGAGTGAGTGAATTAGAAGGTCAGCAGCGGGCCTCTGGGAGAGCCATGTTTCTTTTGTCAGGGCCCCAGAGGGAGGGAGCGAAGGAGGGAAGCAGGGAGGGAAGGAGTACGAGGGGAGGAGGAATGGACTGGAGCAGCCTTTTTTTTTTCTTGGCCTGCCAGGGAAATCATGAGGGCAGAGAGCTTCAGCCATCCCGCCCCAGCCTTTTCTACCTCTACTGCTTTTACTGAGGAGGCCCATTCACTGGAGCGCTCGCTGCCATGTCATCCTCGCCAGGAAGGAAAACAGGAGAGGAGGAGGAGGGTACGCCTCGATGAGGGCAGGGAGGGAGCATGGGGGCGCCTGTTAAGACTCCACTTCTAGGGTTTCACAGTTTGAACTGGGTCTAAAATGTGTCTTTAGTTAATGCACACTTTGGTGTCCATCTGAAGGTGTGGAGGACAGGAGAAGAGAGATCTTTTACTTCCTCTGTTCTTGTAAGCACTGCTCCAATCTCTTCCCCCATCTAGGGACACACAGACACATGCAGGCAGTCAAGCTAACCCCCCTAGCACCAAACAAAGGAGGGGGGGTGGAATGGGCAGCGAACACCAACTGACATAAAACAGGCTTTAAAGGCCCGGTAATGAGAACCATCTGAGGCAAAAGGAAAGCAGAGAACAGCAGAGCAATCTCCCTCCCTCTCTCTCTCTCTCTCTCTCTCTGTCCTGAACACCATCTTATTCTGTAGCCTGCGGACAGGGCGCCGGGCGAGGAAGGCAACGCTGCCAAAGGGGATTATGGGAGAAAAGCTGAGGAAGCCCGAAACACGTCCTGCATGAGAGACGGAAGAAAGAAAGGCGCCTGTGTCCCGCTCTTATCCACACACTGAGAGCCCGGAGGAGAGTCCACAAAGACATCCCCTGTACGCACAAACACACCCAAACAAACATGTCAGTCGGAGGAGCCTCTTTTCGCTGCTATTTTTTCCCCACAATGCCGCACGCACGGAGCATATTCTTCTCCAAACAACGGTTCGGCATGTTTGTCTTCCATTACAACATAACACGGAGAGGAAGAGGAGAAGAGAGGAGCGTTGTTCAAAGAGCCAGGAGGGAGGGAATGGATGTGAATGTGGGAGAAATACACCACCCTCCTTTTTTTTATTACAGAGGGGAAGCAGGGCCCCCCCACAATCACTGCTTCATCATCACAAGTATGGAGGGGAGATGTGTGTTGAGAGGTATGCACAGGAGACGGAAAAGAAAACAGAGGAGGAAAATAACTTTCAAAAAGAGAGGGACGGTAGAATAAGATGAGAGTATTTACCTGAAAGCCCCACAGGGGCTGAGTATGTCGTTCCCCCAGTATCACTGGATGAAGGTCCAGAGTCTGGAGAATCTACCGGAGAGAGAAACACTTTGAATTAGCACTGTGTGTGTTCCTGTGTCTGTGTGTGTGTGTGTGTGTGAGGGGAGAAGGCAAAGCAGCAGCTGTGAGACCGTCAATCACTCGGGTGAAATCAATGCCTAATGAAGACGCTGACGACGAAGCTCACACTCTCACACACACAGGGAAGACTTGCAGAGGAGAGTTTCTTACACCCCCGATAATCCCCCATAATCCACTGCTTCAGGAGGAACGTAAGAGCCGCATCTCTGCGTAGACGAGCTGCTGATCTGGAAGGAGCTGTATTGGTTTCTGCTAATGACCGAGGCGAGGATTCTGGCTGGAGATCCCTGCTCAATAATCAAGTGTGCTCTTCTGGGTCTCCTCTTTTTTAGTAGAGATCCAAACTGGTCTGATGTCTTAATACGATTCCCGCTCCTGCTTTTAACACAACAACCGCAAAGGTGTATCAGAAATGTTTCTACATCAAGTTCGCGGCTGCCTCGGCAGACGGACCTCAGAGAGAGGCCTTGAAAGCCGCTCGCCGTGAATGCACGCTGCATCTAGCAGGCCGACAAGAAAAGAAAAAAACTACTCATTCTCTCTCACTCTACCCTCTCTTTGCATCTGAATGCTTAACTCCCACTAAGACTTGTAATGTAGACTAGTTCCAACATGACACCTGAATGGAGGCTTTAACAAAAAACTGCTGTGTGTGTGTTGAGCGGAGCAGCACGCCGCTGGGAGCGGGCTAGCTCTGCTGCAGAGCTGCTGCTGCTGCCGGTAGCTCGGTATTCGCTAATGATACATTCCTCTCGCTGCACGTCAACGCTGCGCTGAACGTTCTATCCATTGAGCCACAGTGTGTGGTTGTGATCGCCCGCCTCCACTCCAATTCAAGCCATGCACGCTACTGTCGTATTAAAGCGCGCTGCTAAAAAAGCAGGGCTGTCAATCGATTCAAATAGTTTATCGCGAGTACATTTTTATCTGTTCAAAATGTACCTTAAAAGGCAGATTTGTCAAGTATTTAATACTCTTATCAACATGAGAGTGGGCAAATATGCTGCTTCATGCAAATGTATGTATATATTTATTATTGGAAATCCATTAACAACACTAAACAATGACAAATATTGTTCAGAAACCCTCACAGGTACTGCATTTAGCATAACAAATATGCTCAACAACAACTGTCAGCGTGTCAGTGTGCTGACTTGACTATGAGAAGCCCCAAACTGCATGTGATAATCATAAAGTGGGCATGTCTGTAAAGGGGAGACTCGTGGGTACCATTTTCATTCACATATCTGGAGGTCAGAGGTCAAAGGACCCCTTTGAAAATGGCCATGGCAGTTTTTCTTCGCCAAAATTTAGCTTACGATTGGAGCATTATTTAACTCCCTGCCCAACAAGCCAGTATGACATGGTTGGTACCGATGGATGGTGTTTTGCAACAACTACAAAGGATGCAAACTGAAGAAATATAGCAAGTAGGGGTTCAGTATGCATTTAATCCACAGACGGCGAGGAGGAGGAGGAGGAGGATACATCCACTCTCCAGCTAACAGAGCGTCTCATTGGCCTCCTGTTTGAGCTGCAGTAGCTAAGAAGTAATAAAGAAACGGTGACCAGAGCGACCCTTCTCCCACCCTGCCACCCTTCCCCGTTCAGACGCGGCCCGTGCTGCTTGTGGTCACCGTAACGAGATGGCCCAAGCCTGCCTCGCTTTCATTGGCCAGCCAGCACCCTTTGCCCCGGTCTCCCTGGGCAACAGTTCACAGCTGACCACAGGGCTGATGGGGGCATCTGAGAGAAAGCGCTAAACAGTGTGTGATTTATATTCCCCAGAGCTGAGACTAGGTAGCGTTTTTTAATGTCTCGGCTGCTTTCACACCGCTGCTGCTGCTGGAGCGGACGGACACATATTACCCAACTTCCTGCTCACTGGAATCATAAAACCATTATCATAAAATCCATCCGCTCTTCCACTTCATGCAGATTTCTTTTTTTTTACTGCCTTCTAAAAGTTATCAATGCAGATTTTCTGAATGTCATGATGATTTAACACAGCCTAATATAAAGCAAATACAGAGAGGAGGATAGTAATAGCCTCCAGTAATGAGAAGGGACTGATGATTGACAGCTCCCCGAGGCCACTGGGGAAAAACCCCCGTCTTTCTGCATGATAAGCTCATCTCTGTGTGTGTGTGTGTGTCTGTACCCTCCAGCCTGCTCCATTGTCCTATTAATATATGTTGTCTTTCACCCTCTTTCACCAATACAGACAGACAGACAGACAGACAGACAGAGTCTCCTTTGATTAACCACAACTGCAGCTGCACTGACTGAATGAGGAAATAGCATGACCGGTGATCCAGAGCACTTTTTCCACTTAAATACTAACAAAAATATGGCTTTAAAGAAACTTTCTTTTAAAGTATAAAAGCTCTATTAAGTTGGCTATCAACCTGATGACATTTCCCTTGCCTTGTTCTGCAACATTTAATTCCCACACAGTCAAAGCAATTCAAGTTTCTGCAGTTTTGCTCTGAGAGGGGAAACCGGGTGGTAACACGGGTTGTATAATCATTTCCTTTGTCTGCATCCAGCTTGCATTTCCTATTTACCTCCTTGTTTCCTTTCATCGCTGGAAAGTTTCCAACATCCCATCAGGAGGAAGAGGATGATCATTTTTGATTAATTCTGCTTGTATTTTATAAGGTTTTGTAAATGCTTTTCAGGTACAACAACATCGCGAAAGCCTGGTAAATAAAGACAGAGAGAGAGAGAGAGAGAGAGAAGGGGTTGGAGGGGTGGGTGGGGGCTGCTTTGAAGAACCACAGCTGCAGCTGCAATGACTTCCTATTGTTTCCACTCACTGAAAGCCACTTTCTCCTTCTCCTGACTAACTGGCTGGCCGGCCGGCTGGTCAGCTGAGCGCTCATTGTTCAACTCGGAGCTTTTCCTGCACTGACAGACGGAGGTAAACGAGCCAAGGAGCCAGAAAAACTGTGACACGGAGAGCATCATCTCCTTCACTCTTTCATTGGTCTTGCACTATTCTGGTTATAGCCTGAAATCTAACACACTTCAAAAAACGACTTAACAGGCGATGACATAACCTGATGCCATTTTCCGGCGCTGGGGAAGTAGGATGACAACCACAGCAGCGTGTGGAGTCTGGCACAGGTGGGGGGGGGAGAAAACTATTAAGCAAGACCAAAGCTTGTTAAGAGGAGAGGGGAAAAAACAGTGAAAACAAAACACATCCAGACAGAGATGTGGGACGGTGACACACAACCTGATGATTAATTCAGCTGATAAAGGCACCGGAGACGTCACTGTCTGTGTCGCCATTCACAACACACCCACACAACCCCCCCCATAAGACACACACACTACGCCCCTGATGATATGCCAGTCAGTCTATAGCTGGTATCTCAACTTTGTGCTGCTCTGCCCTGGCTGCCAGCCATGCTAGAACTGCCCAGCCAGACAGCCAGCCAGCCAGCCAGGCGTGCCACTCCACTGCTATCATAAATCACAACATAACATGGAGCTGTTTCCTACACACACACACACACACACACACACAGCAGGGGAAGTGTGTATGTAATGTAAAACAACTACGAGATGGCCTTTAAGGTGTGTGTGTGTGTGTGTGTGTGTGTGTGTGTGTTTTGCAGGAAATCAAATAATAATAATGTGTGTGTGCATGCAGCAGCTCACCTGGTGGTTTAAGATAGTCCATGGGGTAGCGCGAATATGGAGGAGGAGGAGACTCTGCATGGAAAAAAAGAAGAAGCAGAGCATGAGCAAAAAAAAACACAAGGGAGAGATCTACAGTTTATGATAAGAGTTGTCATTCTGGTGGGAAAAAGGTTTTGTGTCTGTCAGCTCAGCTTGGAGAGGAGAGGAGAGGAGAGGAGAGGAGAGGAGAGGAATGGAGAGAGGAGAGGAATGGAGAGGAAAGGAGAGGAGAGGAGAGGAGAGGAGAAGAGAAGAGAAGAGAGCAGAGGCAGTGAGGCCGGCTGGCCGGGCGGCTATTGCCTTTCATTGGCAGGCAGATAAACAGGGGGCCGCCTGGCGCCAGGAGGGCCACTATCAGCGTCTAGGACAAACTGAGATACGGGCCTCTTTTGGCCCGGGACGCCAAGCAAGCACACACACACACACTGACACACACACACAGGCCCTGGAAACTTCACCGTGGAAAGAGCGTAAAGCCCTGGATGAGTCGCTTTTTGCACTTTGGAAATGCCAATTGTGAAATGTTGAAATACCAGACAGGCTGTTTGTTTAAAAAGAAAAGGAATATCCTGATTGAAGGATAATATAAATAAACAGCTCTAAAACACATGTTAAAGTGCAGCCTAATTAAGAAATCAACTACATGTAGCATTTAAAAGCATAATCAACATAAATGATCATCACAATAATAATTGGATGGGAAAAGAAGATAATGTAATGCGCAATGTGATGGCACCATATTGAATAAGAGGACCTCTTGGCACGGTCCAGTTTGACCTTATGGAAAGTCAAGACAACAGTGCCAAGAGAGGTGATGTCATCTGAATTAGGCTAATTATCCCCTTTAAGAGTCTGCTAATTCTCTGACACAATGACACAATGGTGTCTCAATCTGTCCTAAGCCCCCCATGCACCAGAGAATAATAAAAACACATTTTCACAACTTTTTTGTTATTATTGGAGGTTATATTAGAATGAATATCCATTCTCACCGAGTTCACACAGTCTGCTCATGTGGTGCGGGTTGCAGCAGACGAGCTCCGGGTTGGTTTTCCCGTAGGATTCACAGCAAGACAGCCTCTTGAGCTCCGAGGAATGCCTGAGGTCCGGCCACCGGAACACCTTGTAGAGCAGCATGGGCAGAGAGTAAGACTGTTGACCCACCAAGGTGTCCAGTCTGCCGGGCAGGAGCAAGCAGGGGCTCCGGGCGCCCCCCTTGGACTCCACCGCCTGCAGAAGCACCTCTAATTGTTTTTCTTTGACCTTCTTCAGTATGTTGTGGGTCAACGCCTTCAGTTCCGCCTCGGACCCGGCGCTGGACTTGGCCACCTTCGTGGTTTTGCCCATGCAGCAGCCCCCGGAGCCATGCGACCCTCTATCCGCCTCCCCGTCGCCCTCCGCGGGCGCACGGCTCCTCCAGAGTCGCCGGACGAGCCCCGATCGTTTGGTCCTAAACATGCGGGACGAAAAGAGGGTTCCCCGGCTAAAAAACGAGCATGGTGTCCGCAAATCATGAAGATTCCGGGGTCCGAATCCAGGCAGTGACGAGCAGCCTGAAGAGAAACACACAAGACGGTGGAGAAACTGGGAGCCGGAGGAGAAGCAGAGGAGATCTGGAGCATCCGCCAGTCTCTGTCGCCTTCTGCTGCACACTGGAGCACCGGAGAGATCACCGGACAGATCACCGGAGAGCAGCAGCCGAGGATCCCGGGACAGTCAGCTCTTCCTCCTGGGAGAAACAACCATCACCTCCTCCAGGCGGTTACCACCAGCCTACAGGCATGAATCTAGCAGTAGAATAAAACAGCTCTCTGCTCCAACACGGCAGCATGAATGTGTTCACTTTAAAAACACTCTGCGATCCGATTCTTTCAGCATAAAAATAATGTCAGAACATCTTTCTGTTTGTGCGCATTGGCTGTGGATGGAAATGAGACAAACTGGGGCCTAATTGAGCCCAAACGGTGTCACAATTATCCCATGAAAACCCGAAGCTGGCCGCCGTGTCTTCAAGAGCATTAATCCACAAAATCCTTGATCCGACTGCGCAGAGTAGAGGAGAGGAGAGGACTCTCCAGCAGGCTTCTTTTATCCGTTATCGTCTAAATATGCGTCTGGTCTGCAGAGGATGTGGTCTGCTGAGAGCCGGGGATCAGATCCAGGTCTGGTTCTCTCTCAGCCGGGTTGAAAGCTCTGGGAGAAAAGCGAGAGAGAGAGAGAGAGAGACCCTCGGGTTGGTGATCCGTCCTCGCACCAACGAGCCTCGGAGACGAATCCTTTAAAAAGATTCAATAATCCAAAACCTCGTATCTCACACGAAGTTTCTGTCTGTAGAAGCAAGAAAAGCGAGCCGTCGACGTGCTGTGTAGGTTGGTCAGCAGCAGGCTCTGTGTCTGTGTCTGTAAACGAGGCGGATGGTTTTGGTTCTGGGTGCCCTTGCTCTCTCCGTCTCCGTCTCCAGTCTCTCTAGTCTCAGTCTCTCCAGTGCGCATTGACGCGCCCGGTCACGTGTGTGTCTAGACACCCTGTCGCTTAAAAGAAATGTGATTGTGTTGCGCAAACAACAGATCAAGTAGAGCCCACAGCGCACACACACACACACACATTCATACACACACACACGCACACACACAATAAAATAGGAGCAGGAAAGTGAACATTTTCCCAGAAGAAGAAGTTGACAAATTGAGAATATACGAGGACGAGGTTGGGACACTAAAGCAGTTAGGACACAAGTCATTTCTGTTCAACTTCTACATATTGTGGTAAAATAAGAAGGCCCTCAACTTATTAAAGCTTCTTCCTCTTAAAGATTTGTAGCTTTTGGACATTTTAGTGCTATTAATGTGTTGTTTTATTATATTCATGGAGCCTATTAAAGAAGGCATGTATGCTGAAAGTGTGTATTAATGGAGCTGGAATCAATACCGTTTTAATATGGACGACAATACTCTGTATAATCTCATAATAAAACATTTTATCAGCTATCAGGATAGTTTTATCTGTTTTTTTTAATGTGGGTTTTTTCCCCCTGATTTTCGCTTCTCAGGGATTTCTGGCGCCAGCATTAAGCACTATAGCTGTTAAGCCAGTAGTTGGAGCTTGTTCAGGTTTTAAGAATTGGGGGTCTTTTACTACAAGCGAAGGGGGCCATGAGAGAGTGTGTGTGCCTGCGAGGCTCTACTTCGGGCTTAATAACACAGCTCTGGACGGTGATTCGCTGCTGCCGCCCTCTGGACGGTGATTCCTTCAGATGGGACAAACACAAGAGTCCTTTGAGTTTTTGTCTGTGAGAACAATCAACACAAACAGTTTCCACCCTTCTTTATTTATCCAGTGAAACGGCCCATCAGCTGAGAGGATCAGTTTCCCTCCATCATGATCAGACAGCAGATCTGTAACAGGACACTTTATTTACTGTCTTTATCACATATTTATTATGACAGGCGCAGTGGTTTGATTTGATCAATTGATGGTGTTGTGTGAAGTGTGAGAGACAAAGACATACACTAACAAGCAGTGTGGCAGTTTAGTTTTTATATGCATGCATACAACTATAAAACAAATGACTACACTAGAGCTGCAACGATTAATCGATTAGTTGTCAACTATTAAATTAATCGTCAACTATTTTGATAATCAATTAATCGATTTGAGTTTGTTTTTGGCGACATTTTGTTTAATTACTTTTTTTTATTTTTACTCAGTATCATTCTTTGTCATGTATTATGATAAATGTATTTTTGTATGTGTGTATATGTATTTATATGTATATATATGTGTATATGAAACTATTTTTCTGTCGGTAAGGCAATACCCTTCTGTGAACTATAAAATTTGTAATATGTGAGAGATTGTTTATTACAATTGTATAATTATAATTCTTATACTTTGTATGACCTCTCATGTGGAGATTTGTGTTTTACAAGTTTTAGTTGTTAAAAGCACAATAAAAACAGTATTGAAAAATAGAAGAATAAGAAATATTTTATTGATTCTCGGGGGGAAATTGTGACGTTACAGTTGC